>NIVC01000326.1:155000-252500 GCA_002269645.1 Macrostomum lignano
TCTGGCGGGGCATGGAGTGAGGTGGGTGTCTGGCGGGGCATGGAGTGAGGTGGGTGTCTGGCGGGGCATGGAGTGAGGTGGATGTCTGGCGGGGCATGGAGTGAGGTGGGTGCACTATATCTCTAGATGTACTCATACTATTGCTACTTTATTTTAAACAATCTGAAATCCACAGGCTCTAGGTAATAAAAATCTAGGAGCTGAGAACTTAGAATTCGTTTAGCTTGCGTAGCCGATAGGAAAATTTTGATGAAGACGAGAGCAAGCTGCCTCCCCGCGAACTGATTTATCAACCTCGAGCAGCCCCTTGTTGCTATTCAGTTGAGCTGAGCTCTGTCTGCAGGTTTGTAGAAGTTCCTTGCTCGAGCAGCTTCATTAATCCCTTCGACTTCATCGATCCAGCAAAGCGAAATTCAAATTTCCACGCTGTCCTTCCGAGCTTCCAAGGTTTTGCACTTGAGCTGGTGGGGGGGGGGGGTTGGGGAAATCTCGGCTTATCTAACGAGGAAATTAATGAACAGAATGGGCCAGCGAGGGAGCAGCAGGTGTCTGTTATCCAGTTGCATGGCAAACACGCTGGGAATTCAGCGCCAATCAAATCGCATTCTGGCGCCAACTTCGATCCCATTCTGGCGCCAACTTCGATCCCATTCTGGCGCCAACTTAGATCTTATTCTGGCGCCAACTTCGATCCCATTCTGGCGCCAACTTAGATCCCATTCTGGCGCCAACTTAGATCTCATTCTGGCACCAACTTAGATCTCATTCGGGCGCCAACTTAGATCTTATTCTGGCGCCAACTTAGATCTCATTCTGGCGCCAACTTAGATCTCATTCTGGCGCCAACTTAGATCTCATTCTGGCGCCAACTTAGATCCCATTCTGGCACCAACTTAGATCTTATTCTGGCGCCAACTTAGATCTCATTCTGGCGCCAACTTAGATCCCATTCTGGCGCCAACTTAGATCCCATTCTGGCGCCAACTTAGATCCCATTCTGGCGCCAACTTAGATCCCATTCTGGCGCCAACTTAGATCTTATTCTGGCGCCAAATTAGATCCCATTCTGGCGCCAACTTAGATCCCATTCTGGCGCCAACTTAGATCTTATTCTGGCGCCAAATTAGATCCCATTCTGGCGCCAACTTAGATCCCATTCTGGCGCCAACTTAGATCCCATTCTGGCGCCAACTTAGATCTCATTCTGGCGCCAACTTAGATCTCATTCTGGCGCCACTCAGATCCCATTCTGGCATCTAAAAAAACCCATGGAATAGTTATTCGAAGGCATCTCAAAAAGAACTTATCCAGATTTAAAAGTGCTAATCCAATTTAAAGTTTAATTCAATCAGCTCACTCTGCACTGATCCAGCCGTGTGCACTGCAGACTGCTCAGAGATCTAAATTAAGCTCAGCTGCTCAGAAGACAAGCCGCCTCTCCGGGCAGCAGCAAGAATCGAAGATGCGGCGCCCCCCCGCATCAAAAAGGGCCAAATTGAACCGCCTTTGCTCAGCGCATTTTGCGTGCCATCGGCTGCATGGAAGGGAATTTAATTTAAGCCGTTGGCCCGGCCCCCCGCGTCCCCGCCGCCACCGCTTCATCACCTTCCCTTTGCCCTCCCCTGCCGGAGCCGTACTGGGGTATTATTTAAACAAACAGTTGCGACCCCCCGCTGACTGGCCGAGTGGGGGGCGGCCAGGGACGCCTCAAACTAGCCATCTGGATTGGAAACTGGTAAAAAAACTTGACTTTCTGTCATGGACTATCTGACATGGACAGCTGAACCTGGACTGTGGCTCTTGCGAAGCAGGCAAGTTTTCACAATTTTCCAGTGTTTCGTTCGTTTGAGGTGCGCAATCAAGTTTGCCGAGATGAAGGGATGATGCCGATTCACAGCCGTGAGGGTCAGCCCCCCAAGGCACAGACTGTACATGCCTGAAGATTAGAAAGTCAGGGCTGCTGTACACCCAGGGTGATCGAGTGTATCTATGTCTAGATGTACAGTACTGGTACACTTGTTGGCTCAGGCCATGGACAAAGTCCGTCAGGAAAAAAGCTTAAAAATCTATAATCCTCACTCACGCATTCACTGGCCACTTATCAAATTTCATTACATTATAACAAAAGCACAAAAGCCGAGAGAGCCGCACCTGATTTATCTGACTTGCCCTGACCAAGCCGCGCAGTCAGTCAAGATCGGGTGTCCCAGCCTTCGGGACCACACAGACTTCCTGGGTGTCCCTGCAGCACTGGGTGGCCTGTTTATTAGAATCGCATAAACTGTTTATATTGCAAAATAATGCTTTTTTCTCTGATCTGTCCTGCTTGATATAGAATTTGAAGAAGAGAGCAACCGATCGCTGAAATGCACTTTAGAAATCTCTTCTAACCTCTTCTAGATAAGCAGGTGACGCGCCTCAATCATATCCTGTTTTGGCGCCTCAATCATATCCTGTTTTGGCGCCTCAATCATATCCTGTTTTGGCGCCTCAATCATATCCTGTTTTGGCGCCTCAATCATATCCTGTTTTGGCGCCTCAATCATATCCTGTTTTGGCGCCTCAATCATATCCTGTTTTGGCGCCTCAATCATATCCTGTTTTGGCGCCTCAATCATATCCTGTTTTGGCGCCTCAATCATATCCTGTTTTGGCGCCTCAATCATATCTCCTGCTTTGGCGCCTCAATCATATCCTGTTTTGGCACCTCAATCATATCTCCTGCTTTGGCGCCTCAATCATATCCTGTTTTGGCGCCTCAATCATATATCCTGCTTTGGCGCCTCCATCATATTCTGTTTTGGCGCCTCAATCATATCTCCTGTTTTGGCGCCTCAATCATATCCTGTTTTGGCGCCTCAATCATATCCTGTTTTGGCGCCTCAATCATATTCTTCTTTTGGCGCCTCAATCAAATCCTGCTTTGGCGCCTCAATAAAACAAGTTGGCGCCACATAAACTGTCCGCTTCATTTTAACGACCCCGTCTTAATTTTAATTCGCGCCAAAAAACGCTGCAACGAATTTGTTTATACCAGCTCAAGCCGGCACTCGCCAGTTGCAGCAGTTGCTACCCTGGCCCATCATAATGAGAAAACCCAGCATCAGTCAAGATTGTGAAGCGTCAGCTCCGCGGGTTTCCCTGAATTGAGGCTGCGCCGCCCGGCTGACAGACCTGTTATTAACTGCTCGGGAAACCTCCGCTTCATCCCTGATGCCGCACCGGCCCTGCCCTCTCTTTGATCGGTTTGATTAATTGCTTACCTGCCCCTGCCTGCTGACTCTGATGCTGCTGCAGCGGCTGCTCTGCAAGGCTGAGGGCATGCAGCTGTGAATCCCGCATGCAGCGCCACACTTTCATATCAAATGGCAAAGAACATCCCTCGGAGTTACGCAACAGCAAGATACCGATCGGCTGTGTTTAACATATCCCTGAAGTGCGGCGTCTTCTGCTGCCTTATTTGAATAATTAGGTATCGCCAATAATGGCTCCAAGATTAGTGTCTCATGGCGCCGAGAGTTGTGTCTGGGTGGCGCCAAAAGTGGTGTCTGGATGACGCCAATATTTGGTTCTTTTGGCGCCAAGAGTGGTGTCTGGATGGCGCCAAAAGTAGTGTCTGGATGGCGCCAAAAGTGGTGTTTGGGTGGCGCCAAAAGTGGTGTCTGGGTGGTGCCAATATTTGTGTCTCATGGCGCCAAGAGTGGTGTCTGGATGGCGCCAATATTTGTGTCTCATGGCACCGAGAGTGGTGTCTGGATGGCGCCAATATTTGTGTCTCATGGCACCGAGAGTGGTGTCTGGATGGCGCCAATATTTGTGTCTCATGGCACCGAGAGTGGTGTCTGGATGGCGCCAATATTTGTGTCTCATGGCACCGAGAGTGGTGTCTGGATGGCGCCAATATTTGTGTCTCATGGCACCGAGAGTGGTGTCTGGATGGCGCCAATATTTGTGTCTCATGGCACCGAGAGTGGTGTCTGGATGGCGCCAATATTTGTGTCTCATGGCACCGAGAGTGGTGTCTGGATGGCGTCAAAGATCCAGAATCGTTCTCTAGCTTCTAAAAGTATGAGCTGATTTATTAGGCTGGAGTAACCAGCAAGCAAAGATTGAGCCGCCCACCTCAAACCTCCCCACCGGTCCCAACTGACATGCCTGCCTCAACTTGCCCCCCCCATCAACCTGTTTGCCCAGGTTCGCCCCCCGCCCCCACTGCTCGGGTTTTAATTATCGCCCAGTTTGCACGTGTGGCTGAGTTGCCCTTGAGTGCTTGAGGGCATTGTGAGCAGATTAACAAAACAGATTAAATCGGTATGAGGGCCGGCTGAAGGTTGCAGGTTGTTGCTGGGGGGCTGTTTGTGGAAATCGAATTAACCAAATGGGATTTGCTAATTAGAGTTATGGAACCCAATATGATTATGCCTTTTGATCTAACATTCTAAATCATTTTAGGTAAAAATTAGATTTAACGATCATAAATCTTTACTTGCGAGCATAAATATATAGTTATTACAATCGTAGTTGCTGACACCTCAAATTATAGAGTTCGGGGTTTTACAAGCTAAAATCAGGATTTGGGATCATAAATCCGGTTTTGGGATAATGATCAGGATTTTGGATCATATAATCAGGATTTGGAACATGAATCAGGATTTGGGATCATGAATCAGGATTTGGGATCATGAATCAGGATTTGGGATCATGAATCAGGATTTGGGATCATGAATCAGGATTTGGGATCATGAATCAAGATTTGGGATCATGAATCAGGATTTGGGATCATGAATCAGGATTTGGGATCATGAATCAGGATTTGGGATCATGAATCAGGATTTGGGATCATGAATCAGGATTTGGGACCATGAATCAGGATTTGGGATCATGAATCAGGATTTGGGATCATGAATTAATTCTTGGGATCATTGCTTAAGATTTGGGATCATTATTTGCATCATTGATCATAAATCTTGGGAAAAGGTTAAGAATAGGAACTAGGCCTCTCTGTTCGGATGGCACTCAGAAACTTCGAGTCGCTTAATTTTTACGTCCCCGACTTCTCATCTTGCAAGCCACTCCTGGGGGGAGGGGCTCACCTGTCTTCCTCCATCTTCGTTTCTCCTTTCACGGCGAATATCCCAATCCCAAGGGGAGTCCCGTCCGTCCTAGTTAGAGCCTCATTCTTACCGACAGCTCCGCGGGCCTTCGAGACTCGGCGAGGAGCTGGCGGAGGTCAAGCGCCCTGCCACCAAAGTGGCTCCCCAGAGTGGGGATAATTCTCCCAGTTGGTAGCCGGATGACAAGCTTGGAGACTTTTCCACCCTCCCAGATCTCCCGAAAATCCCCGAGTCGAAGTTGAGTGGCAGGAGGAGCATCTTATCGATACCCAAATCCCGAGTAGGGCCTTTCGAACTCGTGAAAAATCAATATTTTTCAAAATCGGCCTATTCAGAGAGATGAAGCCGGTCTCTAATTTCGAGCTGGAGTTGAGCAGCCTGGAATTTGATTAGCCAGGGGGTCAGGGGTTCGACTTCTGCGGATCTGCTCAGTCCTGCATATTGACTAATGGATTGCTTCTGCGCTCCCTTCGTGCTTTCCATTCTGGCTGTCATTGAGATGCGCGCAGTCACTGCGCTCCCATTTCTGACTCATAATGGGGATCTGGGATAGTGAATGGGGATCTGTGATAGTGAATGGGGATCTGAGATAGTGAATGGGGATCTGGGATAGTGAATGGGGATCTGAGATATTGAATGGGGATCTGGGATAGTGAATGGGGATCTGGGACAGTGAATGGGATCTGGGACAGTGAATGGGGATCTGGGATAGTGAATGGGGATCTGGGACAGTGAATGGGGATATGGGCCAGTGAATGGGGATCTGAGATATTGAATGGGGATCTGGGATAGAGAATGGGGATCTGGGACAGTGAATGGGATCTGGGATAGTTAATGGGGATCTGGGACAGTGAATGGGGATCTGGGATAGTGAATGGGGATCTGGGACAGTGAATGGGGATATGGGCCAGTGAATGGGGATCTGAGATATTGAATGGGGATCTGGGATAGTGAATGGGGATCTGGGACAGTGAATGGGATCTGGGATAGTTAATGGGGATCTGGGACAGTGAATAGGGATCTGGGATAGTGAATGAGGATCTGGGATAGTTAATGGGGATCTGGGACAGTGAATAGGGATCTGGGATAGTGAATGAGGATCTGGGATAGTGAATGGGGATCTGGGACAGTGAATGGGATCTGGGATAGTTAATGGGGATCTGGGACAGTGAATAGGGATCTGGGATAGTGAATAGGGATCTATGGTAGTGAATGGGAATCTAAGATACTAAATGGGTATCTCGGTCATAGTGAATGTTGATCTGGGATGGGATGTTGAATGAGGATTTCAAGACTAAACGGGCATCAAAGTAATTCCAGGGCAAAATCTAAATTGTAATAAAATCGCAGACAGTTCTTGATTGGAGGATAATGTCCAGCTGATCCCGCACTGCAGTTATGTCCCACCGCCAGCAAAGCTGTTTGATGACGACTGCGATGATGTCCCGACGAAGATTGCTGAGCCTGGAGGCTGGCAGCTGGGAAGCCGGGAGAAGTTGCTCGAGCCGCTGCGTATTTATCTTCCACATCCCACCTGATCCCCGCGCTGATCCCATGCGCAAATTGCCCCAACGGGGAGCAGAGAGGGGGCTGGAATGAATATGCAAATTCGCCTCACGCTCAGTGAAGCGAGGGGACCCTAAAACATCGCCCAAGCCTCATCAACTACAAGTGCAGTCTCCAACTTGGAGCCTGCAGCCCTAGCAACATAGTATTCCGCCTCGCAGACACATTAGTTCCGGTTCGGGCATGGAACCCCGTGACCTAGATGTAGAGCTTTTGCAAGATCTGGTGCACCTCTGCTGAGTTCCCGCTCGCTGAGTTTGCGGACAAATTAAATAGAAAGACGCTTCCCTGATGCGGCAGTATAACAAAGAGTATAGCGGAGACTGACAACTGACCCGTGCCCGACCGCGCTCAGGTGATCTGGCAGAAGAACAAGAAGACGCTGACGTTTGACAAGGCGCATCTGGACCCCCGGTTCCAAATCGTGCCCACGGATATTCACACCAGGAACAAGTTCGATGTGAAGATCAAGGATCTAAGAGTTTCAGACGAAGGGATGTACAGGTGCATTGCCAGCTACCAGAGCAATTACCTGATAAAGAACGTCACCCTGCTCATCAAGGGTGAGTTGCCACCTCTGAAATAATTCTGTTGAGCTGGGAGAGTTTGAACAGGAACTTACGCTCGTAGTAAGTTAGTGAGTTAGTGAGTTAGTTAGTTAGTTAGTTAGTTAGTTAGTTAGTTAGTTAGTTAGTTAGTTAGTTAGTTAGTTAGTTAGTTAATTAGTTAGTTAGTTAGTTAGTTAGTTAGTTAGTTAGTTAGTTAGTTAGTTAGTTAGTAAGTTAGTTAGTTAGTTAGTTACTTAGTTAGTTAGTTAGTTACTTAGTTAGTTAGTTAGTTAGTTAGTTAGTTAGTTAATTAGTTAGTTAGTTAGTTAGTTAGTTAGTTAGTTAGTTAGTTAGTTAGTTAGTTAGTAAGTTAGTTAGTTAGTTAGTTACTTAGTTAGTTAGTTAGTTACTTAGTTAGTTAGTTAGTTAGTTAGTTAGTTAGTTAGTTAGTTAGTTAGTTAGTTAGTTAGTTAGTTAGTTAGTTAGTTAGTTAGTTAGTTAGTTAGTTAGTTAGTTAGTTAGTTAGTTAGTTAGTTAGTTAGTTAGTTAGCCAGTTCCGCTCCCCTTTCCCAGTTCCGCCAACAATAGACCCCAAGAAGTCCTCCCCGCTAAACCTGGTGCTGGTGGAGGGCACCAGCCAAGCGTTGACCTGCATGGCAGACGGTGTGCCAAGGCCCAGGATTGTCTGGTATCGACTGGTGGACGACAACAAGATAGGTGAGCCGTCTGAGCTGAGCTCATACCACATGGAGCTGAATCTCACCGAATCTCACCTAATCTCACTTAATCTGACCGAATCTCACTAAATCTCACCGAATCTCACCGAATCTCACTGAATCTCACTGAATCTCATTGAATCTCACCGAATCTCACTGAATCTCACCGAATCTCTGTAAACCTCCCTGAATCTTACTGAATCTCACTGAATCTCACTGAATCTCACTGAATCTCACTAAATCTTACAAATCTCACTGAATCTCATTGAATCTAACATAATCCCCGGGAGATTTCTAATTGACTCAAATAACTGCTAAACCTCACCGAATCCCGCATTCGCCCAGAGCTGTCCAACGACTCCATCTACCTGATACGCAACGTGACCCGAGACATGGCGGGCACAGTGGCCTGCGTGGCCAACAACACGGTGGACCCGGTGGACACCCGCGAGTTCAGCCTCATCGTGCACTGTGAGTGCCGCCTCAAAATGCCAGGACTCAGGGGCCAGCGCGTCAGAGGTCCCGGGTTCGATTCCGCGGCGGGACAACACTATTTAAAGTTTTTTAGCTCGCACACACCGTGCTGGTCCGGGTTGCTCTGGTTCACACCTGTCGGACCAACCGCTTTAGCACCAGGGGCTTCAGAACCAGGGGCTTTAGCACCAGGGGCTTTAGCACCAGGGGCTTTAGCACCAGGGGCTTTAGCACCAGGGACGCCAACACCAGGGGCGCCAGAAACAGGGGCGCCAAAGCTGTCATAACGCAGCGTAGCCCAGCGGTCTAGCGCAGGCTATGGTGTGCCAGCGGCCCAGGCTCGATTCCAAGTGCAGTCACATTAATTTGGGGCTGAATTGGAATCTCGGCTTGGCTCTGCTCGTGCAATTAACGGCCTTGAGAGCCAACCCCCGAAGGCGTAGTGAAGTGTACATGCCTAACGATAAAATAAAGTTAGGGCCGCTGTACACTCCTGTGTGAGTGTGTGCCTGCGTACGTATCCGCGCGCTTGTGTGCCTGCTCAGGGGAGTCGGCGGGATGGGCAGCAATGCCTCTCGCCGGTTGTGTGACAATGTCGCTTAAAGTGCCCTGCTTCAAAGTAAAAAGGTGGGCATCATTAAATTTCGCCAGCCAGAGGGGTCACGGCCCCCTCGCCCCCTTGGCCAGAAGACTTCAAAGTTGCTCAATCAACCCAACTTCGCAGACGCTCCCACGGTCTCCCTGATGAACGAGCAGATCTCCCAGCGCCGCAGCAAGGCCACCATGGTGATGTGCTCCATCAGGGGCAAGCCGGACCCGCAGTTCTACTGGGAGTACAGAGGCCGCAGGTTCCACTACTCCAGGCACAGCCAGTGCAACCCGCCCGAGCCGCTGCAGAAGCACTGCATGCACCTCACCATGAACGAAGGCACAGAGACGCGGCAGCTCAGCCTCTTGATCAACAACCTCACTGACTCGGACTATGGCCAATATTACTGCGTGGGCCACTCGGCCCTGGGGTCCGACCGCAAAGTTGTCCGCGTGACCGGTGAGCCGGGGGTCCAGGAAGTTTGCAGATTTCTGGCAGAGTTCGCCAAATTTACAGCTACGCTCGTGTACCTCACCTTCTCGCTTAAGTAATTCATTATCACCATTGATCAACATCAAAGATTACATGAAAACAGGACCACAGCCCCATCCCATCCCACAACCCTATTCCATCCCACATCCAACATCCCCATTCCGTCCGACAGTCCCATTCCATCCCACACCCCCATTCCATCCCACACCCCATCCCATCCTACACCCCATCTCATCCTACACCCCATCTCATCATATCCCACAGCCCCATCATATCCCTCAGCCCCATCATATCCCTCAGCCCCATCATATCCCTCAGCCCCATCATATCCCTCAGCCCCATCATATCCCTCAGCCCCATCATATCCCTCAGCCCCATCATATCCCTCAGCCCCATCATATCCCTCAGCCCCATCAACAATCAAAACTCGCTTGCCACTAACCAATGCAATCCCAGGCTCTGCTGCCTTTAATGTTGCATCATATTTCTATACTTATAATAACTAGACACAAAAACACAAAAAATTTTCTGTTACATCCGTTTATATTGCTTTCACTCAGTTTGCCCTTAAACGGACACTAACTGTAGTTACGAGTATTCATTTTTACTGAAGTTAAAAATTTAGTACAATCCCAAACAGATCGTAGTCACCTTTCTTTTGTTTAGCGAAATCCCATTTATTGAAGCCACAGTCAGGAAAAGCCCAGTCAAGAAAATCCCAGTCAGGGAAATCCCAGTAAGGGAAATCCCAGTCAGGGAAATCCCAGTCAGGGAAATCCCAGTTAGGGAAATCCCAGTCAGGGAAATCCCAGTAAGGGAAATCCCAGTCAGGGAAATCCCAGTCAGGGAAATCCCAGTCAGGGAAATCCCAGTCAGGGAAATCCCAGTCAGGGAAATCCCAGTCAGGGAAATACCAGTCAGGGAAATCCCAGTCAGGGAAATCCCAGTTAGGGAAATCCCAGTCAGGGAAATCCCAGTAAGGGAAATCCCAGTCAGGGAAATCCCAGTCAGGGAAATCCCAGTCAGGGAAATCCCAGTCAGGGAAATCCCAGTCAGGGAAATCCCAGTCAGGGAAATCCCAGTCAGGGAAATACCAGTCAGGGAAATCCCAGTCAGGGAAATCCCACTCAGGGAAATCCCAGTCAAGAAAATCCCAGTCAAGAAAATCCAAGTCAGGGAAATCCCAGTTAGGGAAATCCTAGTCAAGAAAATCCTAGTCAAGAAAATTCCCGTCAGGGAAATCCCAGTCAAGGAATTCCAGTCAAGAAAATCCAAGTCAGGGAAATCCCACTCAGGGAAATCCCAGTCAAGAAAATCCTAGTCAAGAAAATCCTAGTCAAGAAAATCCAAGTCAAGGAAATCCAAGTCAGTGAAATCCCAGGGAAATCTCAGTCAGTGCAGATCAAACATCAGGTATTTTACTTTCCTGTCAGTTAAACCTGTTCAACTATTAGCTAATAATTATTTTACTAACATTTTTGAATGTCGAATTAAGCGATGTAAAGCATAAATTCGACAGTAGTATAATAAGCAGTCCAATGTTTAAAAAATCTTTCCTATAAAATATTTTACTAAACGCATCGTTTTGCCTGCAGAACTGAGCGACTCACCGCCTACAAGCACCTGCGATAAACCGGCATCTCCCCAGGTGTTTGGGGAGACCCAATTGTTGCCAGGTACCGCACCGGTGTCCCAGGTTTTTGGGGAGACCCACCTATTTCCAGGTACCGCACGGTGTCCCAAGTGTTTGGGGAGACCCAATTTTTGCCAGGTACCGCACCGGTGTCCCAGGTGTTCGGGGAGACCCACTTGTTGCTAGACAAAAAAACAAGCTGAAAAAAGTTATTTTCTATACATATCGGTATTCGCACGCAATAATAGTGTACCACCTGTAGAGAGAGTATAGAGTGTATCTATGTGTCTAGCATTTTAGAAGCAGTTTTGTTGCTTTTCAGTTTGTCATGGAATCTGTGAGGTATAGTTTTCACAAGGACTCGAACCCCGGCCCGCAGAGCTGGAGCCACCGAAGCGCTGGCAGCCGGTGCACAGACCCAGGCCCGGGCCAGACGAGTCCAGGAGCTTCCGGCCCAACATCTACTCAGCTCAGAGGGATGACGAGCCCGCAGGCGGCCGACTGTCATGTGAGCGCCTCCCTCACCCGCCTCCCTCACCCGACTCCCTCACCCGCCTCCCTCACCCGCCTCCCTCACCCGCCTCCCTCACCCTCCTTCCTACCCGCCTTCCGCAGCCGGCAGCTTCAGCCTCGGCTCCGAGCAGCGGGACGGAGAGCAGCCGCAGCCGCCGCGTTCCGGCTTGCTGCCGGATGAGAACTACAGGAGCTCCTCAGTTGCCATAGCAACGGTTGCAATGACCAGAAGCGCGGCGATAGGTGCAGCAGCTGTCGCCGCAGCAATGAGCCTCCTGCTGCCCCGCCTGCTGCTCTTGTGAAAGCAGAGGCGTCTGTAAATATTTCTGCAACACTGCATGGTTAAGCAATCTTCGATACCGAATTCCTTTTATCAGCATTCGTTTTGTCACCTTTTGCAAGTTGACTAAGAGGTGCAGGTTAAGCAGATTTGGGAGCGGTTAGTACACAGATAAATCAGGCTGCTTGAAATACTTATCAACCCTTCGCGACAGCCCCTGCTGGGGTAACTGAGGCTGTGTGTGGCGACCCCCCAGTCCTCGGACTGAACAGCCGTACGCAGCCTTCGGAGGCGCCGAGCAATAGCTGCGGCTGAGCTGTCGGTTGCACATCTGGTTTGAGTTGGGGCAGGTGCGATCAATAATTACTATATTATTGTAATTTTAAGTATTAATTTTTCTGGACCACTGAGAGATTCAACTACTTAAAAACAATTTATTTATAAGAGCACTTCGATCATATACTACTGTTAAAAGTAGAGGATAATAAAAACCTATTTTCTTTTTCAACCTCTCGACCCTTTAATTCGTGCTCACTTGTGACTGTGTACGCGCACAAATTGCAATGCATAAAATGAGTAATTTATTGCAAGTAATAATTAACTTTGCACCTGCCTTGTGCAAAATAGTTTTAAATTACGAGCGTAATTAAAATATCTGATGCGCTCTGCTGTAGAGAGACACGTGTGCAGCCGTTTCATCGTGAATTATGCAATACAAACTTATTGAAGCCCATTCCTAGCAACATAACAGAAACTGTCTGTCTTGTCTTTTCTTATTTTGTTTCAGAAGTATTTTCAAAGCGATCTGGCTTTAAGCTTTAAGCTGCAGGGGTAGGTTGAGATTAGGGAACTGCTTCTGGAAGGTGATGTCAACGTCCAGGAGACGGCGGGTGGTCTTCATCGCTTTCCCTGTGACACAGAGCTCGGGGGGAGGGTGTGGAGGGGCCCCCCACAAAGGCTGGTTTGATAAGTGCGCCCTTTCACCTGAAACTCGGCTGTAGACAAGACAAATAGCGAATGAGTATTCCGAGGCGAGTAGCCTCAGCTCATCCCGGAATGTTTTTGTGCATTTTTGCAATCATTTTTGCAATTAGTACGTAAATTAAACGTTATTGAAAATTCAATTTTGATAATTCAATTAAATTTGGATGATAAATAATTCAATTTTAATTAACAGTAGAACTACCAAGGGGGGGGGAAATTTCCCCCCCCTGACAATTTTTTTTGCTGCGCTGGAACGGAGCAACACAGACACACGAAATTCAAGAACACCGGCTAACTTTTTGTTGCGCACCTTCTCAAACAAGAATCAAGTCGCCAGCCCTCCGGACCGTCGAGATATTCGACGATTCTGCCAGAAGGTCGGATTTTTCCCATAAGCGCTAGTGTATTCAGTACACCCCTGTGCGCCAATCAGCACTGCACCTCAGTGCAGCCTTGCCAAGTCTCCAAATTTCATCAGCACGTCGACCACATGTGTCTGCATCAGTTCTGACTTCGTTGGTCACTAGCCTTCACCCAGGTGGAGCTTCTGGACCCTCAACAGCTGTGGCACCAGGTGACTATGGACACCCTGATGCTGATTTCTCTAGTTTCGCCGATCAAGCCTCGACAATGGGCAAGAATCAACCGTCAGACATTCTTAGCTAGTTTCTCAAGCATACCGTAATCATCCTGACGCCGTCGGCACCTTCAACAGGTGGCACCAGGTGAGTAAGGACACCAGAGCGTGATTTTTCATCATGCGCCGAACATTTCTGAAGCTCTCAAATTTTTTTAAGCACGGACATTGCTATAGTTAAGCTTGAACTCATGTTGCTGTATATGTATATTATTATTACACATACTTTTATACATACGAGCTACATACATACTTTATTTGACAAGCTGTTTAGTTTATTGAACTATAATATAAGAACCCAATAATAATATACGTACGCCGGTCCGAAGGGCTGGCGACTTGATTCTTGTTTGAGAAGGTGCGCAACAAAAAGTTAGCCGGTGTTCTTGAATTTCGTGTGCCTGCGTTGCTCCGTTCCGGCGCAGCAAAAAAAATTGTCAGGGGGGGGGGAATTTCCCCCCCCCCCTTGATAGTTTGACGGGCGGAAAAATGGCTTGGTATTCCTACTGTTAATAATTTAGTAAAATTCACATATTCAAAATTTAATTTCAATCAAAAAATCATACAACTTTAAATAATTAAATATTCAATTTAAATCAACAATTCAATCAATTTGTTGTTCCAGTTTAAATTAAATTAATTAAAAATTAATTAAAATATCTAATTTAATATTATAGCTTGCACCCCGCCCAAGCCGGCTTGGGCGGGGTGCAAGCATCCAAGCACCGAGGATCAGATTGTCCGGCTCACCCAGCTCATCAGCGACGGCCATCAGGCGGCCCCTGCCAGGCGGACTTCTGGCGGGCGTACGAGCGTACGAGCGCGAGCGTACGGTTGTTGCTGGGGGGCTGTTTGTGGAAATCGAATTAACCAAATGGGATTTGCTAATTAGAGTTATGGAACCCAATATGATTATGCCTTTTGATCTAACATTCTAAAT
The DNA here is from genome assembly GCA_002269645.1 of Macrostomum lignano. Classification (NCBI taxonomy): domain Eukaryota; kingdom Metazoa; phylum Platyhelminthes; family Macrostomidae; genus Macrostomum; species Macrostomum lignano. Next base: position 169,487 of record NIVC01000326.1, read on the forward strand.
CATTTTAGGTAAAAATTAGATTTAACGATCATAAATCTTTACTTGCGAGCATAAATATATAGTTATTACAATCGTAGTTGCTGACACCTCAAATTATAGAGTTCGGGGTTTTACAAGCTAAAATCAGGATTTGGGATCATAAATCCGGTTTTGGGATAATGATCAGGATTTTGGATCATATAATCAGGATTTGGAACATGAATCAGGATTTGGGATCATGAATCAGGATTTGGGATCATGAATCAGGATTTGGGATCATGAATCAGGATTTGGGATCATGAATCAGGATTTGGGATCATGAATCAAGATTTGGGATCATGAATCAGGATTTGGGATCATGAATCAGGATTTGGGATCATGAATCAGGATTTGGGATCATGAATCAGGATTTGGGATCATGAATCAGGATTTGGGACCATGAATCAGGATTTGGGATCATGAATCAGGATTTGGGATCATGAATTAATTCTTGGGATCATTGCTTAAGATTTGGGATCATTATTTGCATCATTGATCATAAATCTTGGGAAAAGGTTAAGAATAGGAACTAGGCCTCTCTGTTCGGATGGCACTCAGAAACTTCGAGTCGCTTAATTTTTACGTCCCCGACTTCTCATCTTGCAAGCCACTCCTGGGGGGGAGGGGCTCACCTGTCTTCCTCCATCTTCGTTTCTCCTTTCACGGCGAATATCCCAATCCCAAGGGGAGTCCCGTCCGTCCTAGTTAGAGCCTCATTCTTACCGACAGCTCCGCGGGCCTTCGAGACTCGGCGAGGAGCTGGCGGAGGTCAAGCGCCCTGCCACCAAAGTGGCTCCCCAGAGTGGGGATAATTCTCCCAGTTGGTAGCCGGATGACAAGCTTGGAGACTTTTCCACCCTCCCAGATCTCCCGAAAATCCCCGAGTCGAAGTTGAGTGGCAGGAGGAGCATCTTATCGATACCCAAATCCCGAGTAGGGCCTTTCGAACTCGTGAAAAATCAATATTTTTCAAAATCGGCCTATTCAGAGAGATGAAGCCGGTCTCTAATTTCGAGCTGGAGTTGAGCAGCCTGGAATTTGATTAGCCAGGGGGTCAGGGGTTCGACTTCTGCGGATCTGCTCAGTCCTGCATATTGACTAATGGATTGCTTCTGCGCTCCCTTCGTGCTTTCCATTCTGGCTGTCATTGAGATGCGCGCAGTCACTGCGCTCCCATTTCTGACTCATAATGGGGATCTGGGATAGTGAATGGGGATCTGTGATAGTGAATGGGGATCTGAGATAGTGAATGGGGATCTGGGATAGTGAATGGGGATCTGAGATATTGAATGGGGATCTGGGATAGTGAATGGGGATCTGGGACAGTGAATGGGATCTGGGACAGTGAATGGGGATCTGGGATAGTGAATGGGGATCTGGGACAGTGAATGGGGATATGGGCCAGTGAATGGGGATCTGAGATATTGAATGGGGATCTGGGATAGAGAATGGGGATCTGGGACAGTGAATGGGATCTGGGATAGTTAATGGGGATCTGGGACAGTGAATGGGGATCTGGGATAGTGAATGGGGATCTGGGACAGTGAATGGGGATATGGGCCAGTGAATGGGGATCTGAGATATTGAATGGGGATCTGGGATAGTGAATGGGGATCTGGGACAGTGAATGGGATCTGGGATAGTTAATGGGGATCTGGGACAGTGAATAGGGATCTGGGATAGTGAATGAGGATCTGGGATAGTTAATGGGGATCTGGGACAGTGAATAGGGATCTGGGATAGTGAATGAGGATCTGGGATAGTGAATGGGGATCTGGGACAGTGAATGGGATCTGGGATAGTTAATGGGGATCTGGGACAGTGAATAGGGATCTGGGATAGTGAATAGGGATCTATGGTAGTGAATGGGAATCTAAGATACTAAATGGGTATCTCGGTCATAGTGAATGTTGATCTGGGATGGGATGTTGAATGAGGATTTCAAGACTAAACGGGCATCAAAGTAATTCCAGGGCAAAATCTAAATTGTAATAAAATCGCAGACAGTTCTTGATTGGAGGATAATGTCCAGCTGATCCCGCACTGCAGTTATGTCCCACCGCCAGCAAAGCTGTTTGATGACGACTGCGATGATGTCCCGACGAAGATTGCTGAGCCTGGAGGCTGGCAGCTGGGAAGCCGGGAGAAGTTGCTCGAGCCGCTGCGTATTTATCTTCCACATCCCACCTGATCCCCGCGCTGATCCCATGCGCAAATTGCCCCAACGGGGAGCAGAGAGGGGGCTGGAATGAATATGCAAATTCGCCTCACGCTCAGTGAAGCGAGGGGACCCTAAAACATCGCCCAAGCCTCATCAACTACAAGTGCAGTCTCCAACTTGGAGCCTGCAGCCCTAGCAACATAGTATTCCGCCTCGCAGACACATTAGTTCCGGTTCGGGCATGGAACCCCGTGACCTAGATGTAGAGCTTTTGCAAGATCTGGTGCACCTCTGCTGAGTTCCCGCTCGCTGAGTTTGCGGACAAATTAAATAGAAAGACGCTTCCCTGATGCGGCAGTATAACAAAGAGTATAGCGGAGACTGACAACTGACCCGTGCCCGACCGCGCTCAGGTGATCTGGCAGAAGAACAAGAAGACGCTGACGTTTGACAAGGCGCATCTGGACCCCCGGTTCCAAATCGTGCCCACGGATATTCACACCAGGAACAAGTTCGATGTGAAGATCAAGGATCTAAGAGTTTCAGACGAAGGGATGTACAGGTGCATTGCCAGCTACCAGAGCAATTACCTGATAAAGAACGTCACCCTGCTCATCAAGGGTGAGTTGCCACCTCTGAAATAATTCTGTTGAGCTGGGAGAGTTTGAACAGGAACTTACGCTCGTAGTAAGTTAGTGAGTTAGTGAGTTAGTTAGTTAGTTAGTTAGTTAGTTAGTTAGTTAGTTAGTTAGTTAGTTAGTTAGTTAGTTAGTAAGTTAGTTAGTTAGTTAGTTACTTAGTTAGTTAGTTAGTTACTTAGTTAGTTAGTTAGTTAGTTAGTTAGTTAGTTAATTAGTTAGTTAGTTAGTTAGTTAGTTAGTTAGTTAGTTAGTTAGTTAGTTAGTTAGTAAGTTAGTTAGTTAGTTAGTTACTTAGTTAGTTAGTTAGTTACTTAGTTAGTTAGTTAGTTAGTTAGTTAGTTAGTTAGTTAGTTAGTTAGTTAGTTAGTTAGTTAGTTAGTTAGTTAGTTAGTTAGTTAGTTAGTTAGTTAGTTAGTTAGTTAGTTAGTTAGTTAGTTAGTTAGTTAGTTAGCCAGTTCCGCTCCCCTTTCCCAGTTCCGCCAACAATAGACCCCAAGAAGTCCTCCCCGCTAAACCTGGTGCTGGTGGAGGGCACCAGCCAAGCGTTGACCTGCATGGCAGACGGTGTGCCAAGGCCCAGGATTGTCTGGTATCGACTGGTGGACGACAACAAGATAGGTGAGCCGTCTGAGCTGAGCTCATACCACATGGAGCTGAATCTCACCGAATCTCACCTAATCTCACTTAATCTGACCGAATCTCACTAAATCTCACCGAATCTCACCGAATCTCACTGAATCTCACTGAATCTCATTGAATCTCACCGAATCTCACTGAATCTCACCGAATCTCTGTAAACCTCCCTGAATCTTACTGAATCTCACTGAATCTCACTGAATCTCACTGAATCTCACTAAATCTTACAAATCTCACTGAATCTCATTGAATCTAACATAATCCCCGGGAGATTTCTAATTGACTCAAATAACTGCTAAACCTCACCGAATCCCGCATTCGCCCAGAGCTGTCCAACGACTCCATCTACCTGATACGCAACGTGACCCGAGACATGGCGGGCACAGTGGCCTGCGTGGCCAACAACACGGTGGACCCGGTGGACACCCGCGAGTTCAGCCTCATCGTGCACTGTGAGTGCCGCCTCAAAATGCCAGGACTCAGGGGCCAGCGCGTCAGAGGTCCCGGGTTCGATTCCGCGGCGGGACAACACTATTTAAAGTTTTTTAGCTCGCACACACCGTGCTGGTCCGGGTTGCTCTGGTTCACACCTGTCGGACCAACCGCTTTAGCACCAGGGGCTTCAGAACCAGGGGCTTTAGCACCAGGGGCTTTAGCACCAGGGGCTTTAGCACCAGGGGCTTTAGCACCAGGGACGCCAACACCAGGGGCGCCAGAAACAGGGGCGCCAAAGCTGTCATAACGCAGCGTAGCCCAGCGGTCTAGCGCAGGCTATGGTGTGCCAGCGGCCCAGGCTCGATTCCAAGTGCAGTCACATTAATTTGGGGCTGAATTGGAATCTCGGCTTGGCTCTGCTCGTGCAATTAACGGCCTTGAGAGCCAACCCCCGAAGGCGTAGTGAAGTGTACATGCCTAACGATAAAATAAAGTTAGGGCCGCTGTACACTCCTGTGTGAGTGTGTGCCTGCGTACGTATCCGCGCGCTTGTGTGCCTGCTCAGGGGAGTCGGCGGGATGGGCAGCAATGCCTCTCGCCGGTTGTGTGACAATGTCGCTTAAAGTGCCCTGCTTCAAAGTAAAAAGGTGGGCATCATTAAATTTCGCCAGCCAGAGGGGTCACGGCCCCCTCGCCCCCTTGGCCAGAAGACTTCAAAGTTGCTCAATCAACCCAACTTCGCAGACGCTCCCACGGTCTCCCTGATGAACGAGCAGATCTCCCAGCGCCGCAGCAAGGCCACCATGGTGATGTGCTCCATCAGGGGCAAGCCGGACCCGCAGTTCTACTGGGAGTACAGAGGCCGCAGGTTCCACTACTCCAGGCACAGCCAGTGCAACCCGCCCGAGCCGCTGCAGAAGCACTGCATGCACCTCACCATGAACGAAGGCACAGAGACGCGGCAGCTCAGCCTCTTGATCAACAACCTCACTGACTCGGACTATGGCCAATATTACTGCGTGGGCCACTCGGCCCTGGGGTCCGACCGCAAAGTTGTCCGCGTGACCGGTGAGCCGGGGGTCCAGGAAGTTTGCAGATTTCTGGCAGAGTTCGCCAAATTTACAGCTACGCTCGTGTACCTCACCTTCTCGCTTAAGTAATTCATTATCACCATTGATCAACATCAAAGATTACATGAAAACAGGACCACAGCCCCATCCCATCCCACAACCCTATTCCATCCCACATCCAACATCCCCATTCCGTCCGACAGTCCCATTCCATCCCACACCCCCATTCCATCCCACACCCCATCCCATCCTACACCCCATCTCATCCTACACCCCATCTCATCATATCCCACAGCCCCATCATATCCCTCAGCCCCATCATATCCCTCAGCCCCATCATATCCCTCAGCCCCATCATATCCCTCAGCCCCATCATATCCCTCAGCCCCATCATATCCCTCAGCCCCATCATATCCCTCAGCCCCATCATATCCCTCAGCCCCATCAACAATCAAAACTCGCTTGCCACTAACCAATGCAATCCCAGGCTCTGCTGCCTTTAATGTTGCATCATATTTCTATACTTATAATAACTAGACACAAAAACACAAAAAATTTTCTGTTACATCCGTTTATATTGCTTTCACTCAGTTTGCCCTTAAACGGACACTAACTGTAGTTACGAGTATTCATTTTTACTGAAGTTAAAAATTTAGTACAATCCCAAACAGATCGTAGTCACCTTTCTTTTGTTTAGCGAAATCCCATTTATTGAAGCCACAGTCAGGAAAAGCCCAGTCAAGAAAATCCCAGTCAGGGAAATCCCAGTAAGGGAAATCCCAGTCAGGGAAATCCCAGTCAGGGAAATCCCAGTTAGGGAAATCCCAGTCAGGGAAATCCCAGTAAGGGAAATCCCAGTCAGGGAAATCCCAGTCAGGGAAATCCCAGTCAGGGAAATCCCAGTCAGGGAAATCCCAGTCAGGGAAATCCCAGTCAGGGAAATACCAGTCAGGGAAATCCCAGTCAGGGAAATCCCAGTTAGGGAAATCCCAGTCAGGGAAATCCCAGTAAGGGAAATCCCAGTCAGGGAAATCCCAGTCAGGGAAATCCCAGTCAGGGAAATCCCAGTCAGGGAAATCCCAGTCAGGGAAATCCCAGTCAGGGAAATCCCAGTCAGGGAAATACCAGTCAGGGAAATCCCAGTCAGGGAAATCCCACTCAGGGAAATCCCAGTCAAGAAAATCCCAGTCAAGAAAATCCAAGTCAGGGAAATCCCAGTTAGGGAAATCCTAGTCAAGAAAATCCTAGTCAAGAAAATTCCCGTCAGGGAAATCCCAGTCAAGGAATTCCAGTCAAGAAAATCCAAGTCAGGGAAATCCCACTCAGGGAAATCCCAGTCAAGAAAATCCTAGTCAAGAAAATCCTAGTCAAGAAAATCCAAGTCAAGGAAATCCAAGTCAGTGAAATCCCAGGGAAATCTCAGTCAGTGCAGATCAAACATCAGGTATTTTACTTTCCTGTCAGTTAAACCTGTTCAACTATTAGCTAATAATTATTTTACTAACATTTTTGAATGTCGAATTAAGCGATGTAAAGCATAAATTCGACAGTAGTATAATAAGCAGTCCAATGTTTAAAAAATCTTTCCTATAAAATATTTTACTAAACGCATCGTTTTGCCTGCAGAACTGAGCGACTCACCGCCTACAAGCACCTGCGATAAACCGGCATCTCCCCAGGTGTTTGGGGAGACCCAATTGTTGCCAGGTACCGCACCGGTGTCCCAGGTTTTTGGGGAGACCCACCTATTTCCAGGTACCGCACGGTGTCCCAAGTGTTTGGGGAGACCCAATTTTTGCCAGGTACCGCACCGGTGTCCCAGGTGTTCGGGGAGACCCACTTGTTGCTAGACAAAAAAACAAGCTGAAAAAAGTTATTTTCTATACATATCGGTATTCGCACGCAATAATAGTGTACCACCTGTAGAGAGAGTATAGAGTGTATCTATGTGTCTAGCATTTTAGAAGCAGTTTTGTTGCTTTTCAGTTTGTCATGGAATCTGTGAGGTATAGTTTTCACAAGGACTCGAACCCCGGCCCGCAGAGCTGGAGCCACCGAAGCGCTGGCAGCCGGTGCACAGACCCAGGCCCGGGCCAGACGAGTCCAGGAGCTTCCGGCCCAACATCTACTCAGCTCAGAGGGATGACGAGCCCGCAGGCGGCCGACTGTCATGTGAGCGCCTCCCTCACCCGCCTCCCTCACCCGACTCCCTCACCCGCCTCCCTCACCCGCCTCCCTCACCCGCCTCCCTCACCCTCCTTCCTACCCGCCTTCCGCAGCCGGCAGCTTCAGCCTCGGCTCCGAGCAGCGGGACGGAGAGCAGCCGCAGCCGCCGCGTTCCGGCTTGCTGCCGGATGAGAACTACAGGAGCTCCTCAGTTGCCATAGCAACGGTTGCAATGACCAGAAGCGCGGCGATAGGTGCAGCAGCTGTCGCCGCAGCAATGAGCCTCCTGCTGCCCCGCCTGCTGCTCTTGTGAAAGCAGAGGCGTCTGTAAATATTTCTGCAACACTGCATGGTTAAGCAATCTTCGATACCGAATTCCTTTTATCAGCATTCGTTTTGTCACCTTTTGCAAGTTGACTAAGAGGTGCAGGTTAAGCAGATTTGGGAGCGGTTAGTACACAGATAAATCAGGCTGCTTGAAATACTTATCAACCCTTCGCGACAGCCCCTGCTGGGGTAACTGAGGCTGTGTGTGGCGACCCCCCAGTCCTCGGACTGAACAGCCGTACGCAGCCTTCGGAGGCGCCGAGCAATAGCTGCGGCTGAGCTGTCGGTTGCACATCTGGTTTGAGTTGGGGCAGGTGCGATCAATAATTACTATATTATTGTAATTTTAAGTATTAATTTTTCTGGACCACTGAGAGATTCAACTACTTAAAAACAATTTATTTATAAGAGCACTTCGATCATATACTACTGTTAAAAGTAGAGGATAATAAAAACCTATTTTCTTTTTCAACCTCTCGACCCTTTAATTCGTGCTCACTTGTGACTGTGTACGCGCACAAATTGCAATGCATAAAATGAGTAATTTATTGCAAGTAATAATTAACTTTGCACCTGCCTTGTGCAAAATAGTTTTAAATTACGAGCGTAATTAAAATATCTGATGCGCTCTGCTGTAGAGAGACACGTGTGCAGCCGTTTCATCGTGAATTATGCAATACAAACTTATTGAAGCCCATTCCTAGCAACATAACAGAAACTGTCTGTCTTGTCTTTTCTTATTTTGTTTCAGAAGTATTTTCAAAGCGATCTGGCTTTAAGCTTTAAGCTGCAGGGGTAGGTTGAGATTAGGGAACTGCTTCTGGAAGGTGATGTCAACGTCCAGGAGACGGCGGGTGGTCTTCATCGCTTTCCCTGTGACACAGAGCTCGGGGGGAGGGTGTGGAGGGGCCCCCCCACAAAGGCTGGTTTGATAAGTGCGCCCTTTCACCTGAAACTCGGCTGTAGACAAGACAAATAGCGAATGAGTATTCCGAGGCGAGTAGCCTCAGCTCATCCCGGAATGTTTTTGTGCATTTTTGCAATCATTTTTGCAATTAGTACGTAAATTAAACGTTATTGAAAATTCAATTTTGATAATTCAATTAAATTTGGATGATAAATAATTCAATTTTAATTAACAGTAGAACTACCAAGGGGGGGGGAAATTTCCCCCCCCTGACAATTTTTTTTGCTGCGCTGGAACGGAGCAACACAGACACACGAAATTCAAGAACACCGGCTAACTTTTTGTTGCGCACCTTCTCAAACAAGAATCAAGTCGCCAGCCCTCCGGACCGTCGAGATATTCGACGATTCTGCCAGAAGGTCGGATTTTTCCCATAAGCGCTAGTGTATTCAGTACACCCCTGTGCGCCAATCAGCACTGCACCTCAGTGCAGCCTTGCCAAGTCTCCAAATTTCATCAGCACGTCGACCACATGTGTCTGCATCAGTTCTGACTTCGTTGGTCACTAGCCTTCACCCAGGTGGAGCTTCTGGACCCTCAACAGCTGTGGCACCAGGTGACTATGGACACCCTGATGCTGATTTCTCTAGTTTCGCCGATCAAGCCTCGACAATGGGCAAGAATCAACCGTCAGACATTCTTAGCTAGTTTCTCAAGCATACCGTAATCATCCTGACGCCGTCGGCACCTTCAACAGGTGGCACCAGGTGAGTAAGGACACCAGAGCGTGATTTTTCATCATGCGCCGAACATTTCTGAAGCTCTCAAATTTTTTTAAGCACGGACATTGCTATAGTTAAGCTTGAACTCATGTTGCTGTATATGTATATTATTATTACACATACTTTTATACATACGAGCTACATACATACTTTATTTGACAAGCTGTTTAGTTTATTGAACTATAATATAAGAACCCAATAATAATATACATATACAGCAACATGAGTTTAAGCTTAACTATAGCAATGTCCGTGCTTAAAAAAATTTGAGAGCTTCAGAAATGTTCGGCGCATGATGAAAAATCACGCTCTGGTGTCCTTACTCACCTCGTGCCACCTGTTGAAGGTGCCGACGGCGTCGGGATGATGACGGAATGCTCGAGAGACTAGCTGAGAATGTCCGGTAGTTGAGGTTTGCCCATTATTGAAGCTTGATAAGAAAAATCTGACATAGTTCCAACAGGATCTTCATAGTCACCTGGTGCCACCTGTTGAAGGTGCCGACGGCGTCGGGGTGATGGCTGAATGCTTGACTGACTAGCTGAGGATGTCCAGCAGTTGATTTTTGCCCACTGTCGAGGCTTGATCAGCGAAACTAGAGAAATTCTTATCAGGCTGTCCATAGTCACCTGGTGTAATCTGTTGAAGGAGCCGACGGCGTCGGAATGATGACGGAATGCTTGAGAGACTAGCTGAGAATGTCTGGCGGCTTATTCTTGCCCACTGTCGAGGCTTGATCGGCGAAACTAGAGAAATCCGCATCAGTGTGTCCATAGTCACCTGGTGCCACAGCTGTTGAGGGTCCAGAAGCTCCACCTGGGTGAAGGCTAGTGACCAACGAAGTCAGAACTGATGCAGACACATGTGGTCGACGTGCTGATGAAATTTGGAGACTTGGCAAGGCTGCACTGAGGCGCAGTGCTGATTGGCGCACAGGGGTGTACTGAATACACTAGCGCTTATGGGAAAAATCCGACCTTCTGGCAGAATCGTCGAATATCTCGACGGTCCGAAGGGCTGGCGACTTGATTCTTGTTTGAGAAGGTGCGCAACAAAAAGTTAGCCGGTGTTCTTGAATTTCGTGTGCCTGCGTTGCTCCGTTCCGGCGCAGCAAAAAAAATTGTCAGGGGGGGGGGAATTTCCCCCCCCCCTTGATAGTTTGACGGGCGGAAAAATGGCTTGGTATTCCTACTGTTAATAATTTAGTAAAATTCACATATTCAAAATTTAATTTCAATCAAAAAATCATACAACTTTAAATAATTAAATATTCAATTTAAATCAACAATTCAATCAATTTGTTGTTCCAGTTTAAATTAAATTAATTAAAAATTAATTAAAATATCTAATTTAATATTATAGCTTGCACCCCGCCCAAGCCGGCTTGGGCGGGGTGCAAGCATCCAAGCACCGAGGATCAGATTGTCCGGCTCACCCAGCTCATCAGCGACGGCCATCAGGCGGCCCCTGCCAGGCGGACTTCTGGCGGGCGTACGACACCGTCTGGAAGCAGGGCCTGCTGCACAAGCTGCACAACGCCGGCATCCCAGCGGCCGGGGTCCGCTGGCTCAGCAGCTTCCTGGCCGATCGCCGCGCTGCCGTCAGAGTGGACGGCGCGCTGAGCAGCTGGCGGCTCTTCCGCGAGGGCCTGCCACAGGGGAGTGTCCTTGCCCCTCTGCTCTCTGCGCTGTACATCGACGACCTGCCTGACCACCTGCCATACGACTGCACGCCGTTCCTCTACGCCGACGACCTGGCCATCGCAGTGCAAGGCCTGACCGTGGAGGAGGCCGAGACGAAGGCGCAGGCTGCGATCGACGCGGTCTCCGACTGGGCGAGCGAGTGGCGGATGGAGCTGGCGCCGAACAAGTGCGCCGCTTCCCTGTTCACCACCACCGCCGGAGAGGCCAGCCGCGAGCTGCGTCTGCGGCTGAACGACGCCCCGCTCTCGACGGACCGCCAGCCGCGCTTCCTCGGCGTCATCCTGGACCAGCTGCTGAGCTTCTCGGCGCACGCCGCTAACGTCGCCGGCCGCGCCCGCGCCCGCTGCGGCGTTCTGGCGGCGCTGTCTGGCAGCAACTGGGGCACCAAGCAGAGCGTCGTGCGCCAGCTCTACACGGCCTCCGTGCGGCCGGTGCTGAAGTACGCTGCCGGCGCCTGGATGCCGACGGCCTGCAGGACAGCTATCGACCACCTGGACCGGGCCCAGCGCCTGGGCGCGCGCATCCTCACCGGGTGTCCGCAGAACACCAGGTCGGAGGTGCTGGAGCGCGAGACTGGACTGCCGCCGATGGCAGTCCGCGCGGAAATGCACGCCGGCCTCCTCTACGAGCGCGCCCTCCGGCTGCCGCCCGACAACCCGCTGCGCGCCTGCGCGGCCAGCGTCGGCCCGCGCCGCCGCCTCCAAAGCGCCCGCGGCTGGCGCGAGGCGGCGGCCAGCGTCTGCAGCGCTGCGGGCCTGGGCGGCCACCCGCGAGAGCCCGTCTACGCTGTCCCGACGACACCTCCCTGGGCTGTGATGGACTCCGTCACCTTCGGGCTGCAGCTGGCCTCCCCAACCTCGCGGGGGGACCTGCCGGAGGCCCGGAGAGCCGCGGCGGAGCAGATGCTCGCCGCCCTGTCGCCCGCCGGCACCGTGGTCTGGACCGACGGAGCGGCGAAGGACGGAATCCTGGACGGCAGCAGCGGCGTCTTGGTCGAGCCCAACAACACGCTGTGCGTCGCTGCTGGCCATATGACGTCCAGGTTCCACGCCGAGTTAGTGGCCATTGCTGAGGTCCATCGGTGGGTGCTCGCGGCCCCGGACCCTGCAGAGCTGTCGCCGGTCCGCATCTGCTCTAACTCCCTGAGCGCGCTTAGCGCGCTCGCGTCCGGCCCCGGGTCGACGGGCGCCACCCACCATGATCGACGCCGTCTGGGCCAGCCTCGCCGACCTCGCGGCCCGGAGAAACTCGGTCCACAGCCAGTGGGTGCCTGGTCACGCGGGAATCCCCGTCAACGAGGCCGTGGACGAGATCACCAAGCGAGGCTCCACGCTGGCGCAAGGCGCCGCGCCCGTCCTGTTGGCTGCCGCGCAGGCTGCCGTCCGCCGCCACTGCCTCGCCCGCTGGCACCAGATCTACAACGCGGCGGCCACCGAGGCGGCGAGCACGAGCTCGCTTGCCTGGCACCTTGCCTGCATGGCGGGCCGCCTGCCGCCTCCGCCGACGAGCGACTTCACGCGGCGGCAGGAGCGGCTGATCTGCCAGCTGCGCGCCGACCGCTGCTCGGCCCTGCGGGGCTTCCCAATGTCAATGTCACTGTCACCGTCAATGTCACTGTCACTGTCACTGTCACTTTCACTGTCACTGTCAATGTCACTGTCAATGTCAATGTCACTGTCACTGTCAATGTCACTGTCAATGTCAATGTCACTGTCACTGTCAATGTCACTGTCACTGTCACTGTCACTGTCACTGTCAATGTCACTGTCACTGTCACTGTCACTGTCACTGTCAATGTCACTGTCACTGTCACTGTCAATGTCACTGCCAATGTCACTGTCACTGTCAATGTCACTGTCACTGTCACTGTCAATGTCACTGTCACTGTCAATGTTACTGTGACTGTCAATGTCAATGTCAATGTCACTGTCACTGTCACTGTCACTGTCAATGTCACTGTCACTGTCACTGTCACTGTCAATGTCACTGTCACTGTCAATGTCACTGTCACTGTCAATGTCACTGTAACTGTCAATGTCACTGTCACTGTCACTGTCAATGTCACTGTCACTGTCACTGTCAATGTCACTGTCACTTTCACTGTCACTGTCACTGTCACTGTCAATGTCAATGTCACTGTCAATGTCACTGTCAATGTCACTGTCACTGTCACTGTCAATGTCAATGTCACTGTCACTGTCAATGCCAATGTCAATATCACTGTCAATGTCACTGTCAATATCACTGTCAATGTCACTGTCAATGTCACTGTCAATGTCACTGTCACTGTCACTGTCAATGTCAATGTCACTGTCACTGTCAATGCCAATGTCAATATCACTGTCAATGTCACTGTCAATGTCACTGTCAATGTCACTGTCACTGTCACTGTCAATGTCACTGTCACTGTCACTGTCACTGTCACTGTCACTGTCAATGTCACTGTCAATGTCACTGTCAATGTCACTGTCACTGTCACTGTCACTGTCAATGTCAATGTCACTGTCACTGTCACTGTCACGGTCACTGTCACTGTCACGGTCACTGTCACTGTCACTGTCAATGTCAATGTCACTGTCAATGTCACCGTCAATGTCAATGTCACTGTCACTGTCACTGTCACTGTCAATGTCACTTTCACTGTCACTGTCAATGTCACTGTCACTGTCAATGTCACTGTCACTGTCACTGTCACTGTCAATGTCACTTTCACTGTCACTGTCAATGTCACTGTCACTGTCAATGTCACTGTCACTGTCACTGTCACTGTCAATGTCACTGTCACTGTCAATGTTACTGTGACTGTCACTACTGTAATTACTTCAGATTCGGCTTCATTTCATGCAAGCACAGCTATGTTGGCCGTGCACCATTTTAATCTCTGCCAACCGATTCAAGCGCTTCGTGACTGGCAAGCGTCATAATTACAGATGCCAGCCAATAACGAGAGATTCTAGTGTAATGTTTAATATATTGCGATACGGCAAAGAGTTTAGGCCTGAGACAAACCTTCTGGATTGATCGGAGATTTTAAAGCTACTAGTCCTATTTGCCTACCTATCGCCGGTCGGCGAGTGCTCCCAAGCTGTCTCCAATAGTCGCAGGTACGCAGTGGCGGATTTAGAGGGGGAGGGGCGCACAGGGCGCGCGCCCCCCGTCGAGTCTGATTATTTCTTTTTTTATATGTAAAATACACATTTTCAGGTACATATACGTGTACATGATCTGCATAAACATGCACCTTAGTAGTCTGCGCCCCCCGTTCGAAAATTTCTTGATCAGCAACTGCAGGTACGGTACAAGTCAATGAAGAACACGGTTGAACACGATTCCAGATAGATTTAGACTGAGTGATGATCCTATTTTTATAACGATACTGACTGACACTAAGACTCGAATTAATTAATTTGATTAAGTAATAATTACACGAGTTAGATAACGCAATTCGCAAACGCAATTTAATACTTGAATAATAATAATAAAATAAATACCGCAAATTGACGAGCGGATCTCAGCACTGGCAGAGGACGTGAACAGATAAAACCAGAACACAGGACTAACGGAAAAAACACCCTCAACACCTGGCCTAATCCCAAAGGTCCTACTCTCAGACGAGGACACTGACGGCTGGACAGTTCATCGAATCTTTGGCCAAATTCTACCAGATATGCCCTTCAGTGCAACACTGGGGCCCTCGGGATCGAGGTCGCGTACTGTGTCAAACCGACAGTTCCTATCTCCTCTTGGTGATGATGCCGCTCCTCTTGGCTCAGGGCGCTCGCTTATATAGTGCTGGAAGCTCAGTGCCTCTCTGTGGCTGAAATCTCCGAGGGCAGACAGGCCCGAAAATTTGACAGTTCTGCCAGCCTCAGCTCGAGCTCGAGATCTGTCCGTCTGGTCTCATAGTCTGTGGCCAAAACCCCCTCCCAGTAAAGCATTTGCTTCTGTGTAAAGCCGAGTCAAGTTAGGATTAGACTGTGTACTTTTATCTGAGCTGCTGAGCTTTCAAGTTCAATACTTTTCCTCTTTACAGATGGAGAGAGGCTTAGAGTGCATAGAGCAATAGCAGAGGAATGTACTGTTCGCGATGGATGAAATGAGTGGGCTGTGGGGGCTTCCAAACTAATTGGAAGAAATTGTTTTTATCGATTGAGAAGCTGTTGAAACCCGTGGATTTTAAACCCGCTGAATTCCAATCTTCGGAACTATTTTCGCATGTGTTCTTAAATTTGAAGTTATGCTCAAACAATAACTTGTGAATAGTTGGGACTTGGGATGGATACAGTTAAACAAAACTTGAATTAAATTTGTGTTAAAAGTATATTTTTGAATAGAATAGAATCTAAGACTACGCAAACGACATCAGGAAAGTAACCTAACTGAATAATTTTTGAAATTAGGAGATGAAGATGGATGTATGGAATAATTACGCTCACTCACTCACCTTACCTTGAAAACAATAATCATAAAAGCGGGAGGGCCACTGGTGGGCAGGGAGGACACGATCACGATCCCTAGCAAAAGTTGTGAAAGGGACGTGTTAATGCCGAACCTTGTGCCAAGCAACAAAAATCAAGAACTTTGCTTCCACGCGCCAAAACGAGTCAACGGTGACCATCAAATCCACGCTCAAATTGCAGGTGATGTTTTTTGAGTTCGTGTGGCGCTGCAAGCGATTCTGACTCAGGTCGTTGAGAATCTGCCAATGCAAGTCCAAACGGTGCTGTGTGGGTGAACTGGGGTGGGTGAATTGGGGTGGGTGAACTGGGGTGGATGAATTGGGTGGGTGAATTAGGGTGGGTGAACTGGGGTGGGTGAATTAGAGTGGGTGAACTGGGGTGGGCGAATTAGGGTGGGTGAACTGGGGTGGGCGAATTAGGGTGGGTGAACTGGGGTGGGTGAACTGGGGTGGGCGAATTAGGGTGGGTGAACTGGGGTGGGCGAATTAGGGTGGGTGAACTGGGGTGGGCGAATTAGGGTGGGTGAACTGGGGTGGGTGAATTAGGGTGGGTGAATTAGGGTGGGTGAACTGGGGTGGGCGAATTAGGGTGGGTGAACTGGGGTGGGTGAACTGGGGTGGGCGAATTAGGGTGGGTGAACTGGGGTGGGCGAATTAGGGTGGGTGAACTGGGGTGGGTGAACTTGGGTGGGTGAACTGGGGTGGGTGAACTTGGGTGGGTGAACTGGGGTGGGTGAATTGGGGTGGGTGAATTGGGTGGGTGATCTAAGGTGGGTGAACTGGGGTGTGCAATAAATCAGCTATGCTGCTTGTTTAAAGTGGTAGAAGAATACGAGAGAGCTATTAAAGCTCTGGTGTCTGTATTTATATTGTAAAGCGATGCTACGTGAGCGAGAGCGATGACATAATTTAGGCCTACACAAATTGCCCATAACTCAATCAATTAACAATAACTCAAACCTAACAAACTTGCTTAGATAATAATAGAGAAAATAATAATGAGAAAGTACAAATACAAATCAATACACTCACACTGAATGCATGCACATACGCTCGTATTAGTAGCTACACGACACTTCCTTCCCAAAGGGAGTTCAAAACGCGAAAAAACATGGTGATTAAAGATTTGCTTTTGAGTCAAGTCGGTGTCACAAGGTTCAATCACTTCCCGCCTGAAACCTGTCAGGCGCGAACCGCATGCGTTCTGGATATCAGCGCATCGCTCCGGCTTGCTGTCCGGCGACTTCCGTGAGCGGAGCAGGTCCAGCGAGAGCTGTCGGGGCCGCTGCTGAAGTCTCCGAAGTTGAGCTGTCCGGGCCCACCTCAGAGAGCGGTGTCGGTTCGGAGATTGACGGTGGTACTCGGTCGGGTGCCGCGACAGCCGGTACTGCTAGAGGTTGCTGACGCTGCTCTGGCAGGAGTTGATCGATGTGGCGCTGGACGATGCCCTCGACGACCTTAACGTCGTAGTTGCGCTTGCCCGCCGCCATGACGAGGCCGGGCCGCCAGCCGGCATCCTTGCCAAAGGTCTTCACTCGCACGGTGTCACCAACTTCGAATGACCGGGCTTGGTCCGGGCTCGCACTCTGACAGTGTCGCATCTGTTCAGCCAGAGACAGTCGCAGGAGGTCCAGCCGGGATCGCAGGCGACGTCCGAATAGCAGTTCGCTTGGTGAGGCACCGGTGCTCGAATGCGGCGTGATCCGGTAGGCAAACAGGAAGCGCTGCATGGCTTCCGCAGAGTGACCCGACTTCCTGATGTGGGATTTCAGCGTCTGCACGAATCTCTCGGCCTGCCTGTTGGTGGCTGGGTGGTAGGGCGCTGAAGTCACGTGCCGGATCCCATTGCTACGCATGAAGTCAGTGAACTCACGAGAGGCAAACTGGGGGCCGTTGTCGGAGACGAGAATCCTTGGCAGGCCCAAGTGGCAGAATACGTCACGGAGATGCCCGATGGTCCCGCCAGCAGACGTGTCGCTGACGAGGCGAACTTCGGGCCATTTTCTGTAGGCGTCGACAATGACGATGTACATTCGACCGTTGACGGGGCCAGCGAAGTCGACATGTAGGCGGCTCCATGGTTCGTTGGGGAACAGCCAGGGATGCACTGGAGCCTTTGCTGGGTCTGCCTGATGAGCTTTGCAGGTGTCGCACTCTCTCCCGAGCTGCTCCAGTTCCTTGTCTAGCCCAGGCCACCAGACGAATCTCCGTGCGAGAGCCTTCATTCGGCTCGCACCGGGATGTGCCAGATGCAGCTCCCGCAGCACCGACTGGCGCAGGGTGTTCGGGATAACGACGCGAGATCCCATCAGCACACAACCGGCTTCGACTGAAAGCTCTGTTCGACGATGGGCGAAGTCCGGAAAGTCCTCAGCTGGCAGCTCCTGTCCCGACCGCAGGGCCCACAGCAGCTTCGACAGTGCCGTGTCGGCTTGAGTTGCCTTGGCAATGGCAGCAGCAGTAACTGCGACGCTCAAATCGTCCTCTAGAGTGAGTGAGTGCACCACGGCTTCCTCGACGAAGTTGCCCTTGAGCGGCAGGCAGGAGAGGGAATCGCAGTTTCCGTGCTTCTCGGTCGGCCGGAACTCCATGGAGTACTGGTAGCCCGATAGTCGGATGACCCACCTCTGCATCCTAGCAGCAGCGCGCGTCGACAGGGTGGGTGAGCTGGGATGGGTGAACTGGGGTGGGTGAATTGGGGTGGGTGATCTAAGGTGGGTGAACTGAGGTGGGTGTTGGGAGGTTGAACTGTGGTGGGTGCACATCCAAATATACTAAATTTAGTAAGGCGTAAATAATGGCTGTAGCGGATTATCGGCATGATTAATCGCCTGTCCTGCAGCCATCCCGATCTCCTTTGGATCTATCAAAATGTGGCTTTGTTGTGCATTCGTGACGGTATTTGTATTGAAGCTTATCACATGCCGGGTGGGTCGTATGCAAATTTGTAGTGACGCTGCGTCTCGTATGCTCGGTTCTCGTGCTGAATTGCGTAGTTTTTGCTTTCGTTCTTCCGGCCATATCTGCCTTTGCCTGACAATTTTGCCTATAACAATACTATCTAGACCACGCTTGCCGGCGACAAACTCTGAACAAGGCTGTTACGCCAGCAAGGCTACTGCGGTCGGGGTCGATGGCTGCTATAGACTTTGCTTTTAAATAAATACTTCGAAGTTTTGGTGATCGCTTGTTCTACTCTTTGCGTCCAAGTAACATTAGTAACTAGAGTAACTAGAGTAACTAGAGTAACTAGAGTAACTAGAGTAACTAGAGTAACTAGAGTAACTAGATACGAGGGGATGAGCGGCACCGATGGCTGCTTTCGTGCTCCGACTGCGGAATTAACAAAGAGGAATTACTTGCTCGGGGATAGCCAAATTAAGCCAGTAAATTTATGAGTTGGGCGCATTTTTGCAATCCGTAATTTTATGTGCAAACGGAAAAGTGTTATATTGACTCAATAACTTGCTCTGGCACAGCCAAATGTAAATTCAAAAGCAACACTGCTGCTCAACGAAGAGCAACATTTGAAAACTACGAGTAAGTCTGCAGCAATTCTAATTGCGCATGCAATATTCCAGTCCATCTACTGACCGAGCTACTCCTACAGAAAACTGAAGCAGGCAAATTCGCTGAGTACTTGGGTCCTGAGCACACAGTGCAGCTATTCAAGCTAAGGCATGAGCAGTTGCTGATGCCAGACCAGCCCCAGAGCCGGCGCTGTCACCAGTGAGAGAACGGACACCAGGGCGGTCGGTCGGGTCACCGGGCTGCTCACAGAAACTGCCTCATCGCTGAGAAGCTTCCTGTCTTTTAGATAAGGCCTCGGTTTGGCATCTGGATCTCCGTAATTCCAATAGTCGCCCCTGTCGTTGCACAGGCGGCTGTAGCAGCGGCGGCACATTTTCCAGCCGAGATCCTCGCAGTCGTTCCCACAGCCAACCACTGTCAACTGGAATTTGAGCAGAGTGGACGATCGAATGGTTTTGTTGGGATCAATGCGACAGCTGGGAATCTGACAGCTTAGTTTTGTATGGATGCGAAAATTTTGAGTAAACTGGACAACTTACACCGTTTAAAACAAAACCTGTGCCGCAGCCGTGTTCCCTGGGGCACAGCCTCCATATCGGATGAAAAATCTTTGCCTCTTCAAAGTTTGATGAAGCGTAGCAGGTGATTAAACTCTGACGTTTCGGCACCAGCTCTTTGGCGAATTTTTCGTTGCACAAATCCGTGGTGCAGTCGCGGCACTGAGTAAAGTTCCCTTCCGTGAATTCGTGATCAGAGCAGGGTCCGCAGTGCATATAGAGTTCCTGAAGCACAAGTGATTTCATTGTATATGCTTGTAGCTACGAGTATAATAATGAGTTTTCTTGAGTTGAAAATACAGAACTCTGTTTGAGACTCGGGCGGGTTCTGTCGTCCTAATTTTGTATGAATCCGCAACAAGCCAACAAAGTTGCATGAAAAAGCTACATTCTCTGATGGCTCTCTCCCTATTCTGAGGTCAGCAACTGCCAATTGCAACTGAGATACCCAAGCCTGTACAATCACTCAATCAGATGATGAGCTGCTCACAAAAAAGCCGGGTCTCTCTTTCCAGTTCTTCCACGATTGATACTCGGAGCAGACGGTCGAGCTGCGACAGGTCTTCATGCCCTTGGGAAAGTCGCTAGTCACGTAAACATCCCAGCCACTGTAGCAGTTAATTGTGTCGTTTGACTTCGCATTGACCTGAGCTCGGCCTAAAAGAGAAAAAGCAGCTTCTATGCCAACGAGTAACGCACGAGTGTCTGACGGTACTTTTCAAAAGAGAGATAAGAGCCATGCTCAACAGCGAACTCGAACTCACCGAGCAGTGCGCCAGTCAAAACGAGAGCAGCCATCGGCCAAAGGTGTTGCGCCAGCATTTGCTGCAGATTAAACAGCTGGTAAAGTCTCTGCAGTTGTAAAAGTTGTTGGGAAAATCAATGGCTTCTGTCGTGTGCAAGCAACTCAACGATAAGTGTTACATATACATAGCTATAGCGCGTATGCACTACCGCTTTTACCCATCTGTGGTTTTAAAACTTATAGTTTATGGCTGCAATGCAAGTTGCCATAATCTGATCCAGTCACGCCGAATTACCCACAAGCTACTGAACGCAGCTAAGTGATCAATTTTAAATGAAAATCACTGGGTCGATGAGCTGCGGGGTTGACTGAGGTGATTGCACTGGGGAGGGTGAGCTGGTGGGTTTTTCTGGGGTGAGGGCACTGTTGCGGTAACAAGCTTTACGCTACCGTTGCATTTGATTGCTTTATTTTCAAATCTAAACTTCAAACCTTTTGCAAAATACGAACCACCCTGCTGTTGACCAAATGTTTTCATTTGATACACCTTTTTGCGTTATAATTTTCGACAAAACTGCATTCAATTTCGGCAGCCAGCGCCTGTGTAGAAAACCTTCGGATTTAGAGCAAGTGATTGTGCCGAGAATTTGCGTATTTCTCGGAGGCAGATAAGATTTGCCAACTATCAATAAGTCAATCACTACCAACCAGTCAAGTCAATCAATCAACTCTGATCTATTCTCGGCCTCAATCAGAAAGCCAAGTTACATCCCCGCCAGGTAACGAGGCATTTTTAATCCCCGTACTCCCTGACATACAGATTAGCTTTACGCAGCTGCTAATGAGTTGTCGGCTATTCTTTTTTCTAGAAACAAACGTCTTTATGCATCAAGAGCATATTAAAACAGAAAATAAAACATCGCAGAGTTTGTGCTTTTAAAACAAGGCTTAACAGTTCAGATTTTGCTTATATTTAATCAGGCATGGTAAGATCACACATCTGACAGAGTGACTGCGACAGATTGTCTTAAGTTGTGTTTGAGTATTATTTAAAGTAATCAACAGACACGTTTAGTTTTTATTATTATAGCGAGTCAAATGGGAATCTTGCACAATTATGCGGCTTGCAGTTTTAGACATCTGGCTCGCACCGTCCGCTGTCGACATTGCACTTTAATCCACGGCAACAGTCATCGTTCCCATCCTGTTTTATTAAGCAAGATATCGCTTCAAAGGCACAACCTCGACCTTCCTTTTTAGCGATTTTTTTCACAGCGTTAAGATTGTTATTAACATAATCGATTCTTCTATGGCTTGTTTTATCAGTCGGAATCTCTGGAGAAGGCCGGTGCCCTCCCGGTGTAAGTTTTCCACCCACTTTTTTTACCGCATTTCGATTGATCGCACCACCGATAGCATTCTTAACTCTATTGCAGCCAGCCGCATGACCTGTGAATGGAGGAGACAAAGAGGTCACATAATTGAAAACTGAACTATTTTTATTTTGTTTGTTACCCAATATCACCCTAATCGCACTTTAAATATTTTGTAATGTTAAACTCCTATTCCTAATGCATTTTCAGGGTGCTTTGGTGGGTCGCTCATGCAACAAGCTCCTTTTAAGAGTATAACCTACTCTCAAGCTTCGTTTTCATGGGACGAAGTTTCTCACTTCTCCTTCACTTCTGATTGCCTGAATTACTACTACTGATACTACTGATACTACTGATACTACTGATACTACTGATACTACTGCTACTACTGCTACTACTGCTACTACTGCTACTACTGCTACTACTGCTACTACTGCTACTACTGCTACTACTGCTACTACTGCTACTACTGCTACTACTGCTACTACTGCTACTACTAATACTACTAATACTACTAATACTACTAATACTACTAATACTACTGATACTACTGCTACTACTGATACTACTGATACTACTGATACTACTAATACTACTAATACTACTAATACTACTAATACTACTAATACTACTGATACTACTGATACTACTGATACTACTGCTACTACTGCTACTACTGCTACTACTGCTACTACTGCTACTACTGCTACTACTGATACTACAGATACTACTGATACTATTGATACTACTGATACTACTGCTATTCCTGCTACTGATACTAATAATACTACTGATACTACTGATACTACTGATACTACTGATACTACTAATACTATTGATACTACTGATACGAGTAGTGAGAGGTACAGGGACTGAGAACCTGACAACAATCATCTAGATAATAATCCAGTTTGAGACATCGGTGGTAATTGCTTTGAATAGAACTCCGAATGCCCGGGTCTTCTGACTCAATCGGCTCGGCTAAAGGCAGACCATAATTCATAATTTTCTCCTCAACTCTAATGATCTATGATTATTAGATTTAACTGATATCAGCACAGAAAAGTTGCTTACTTATTAGAGCTATGACTACGATAGCCGCCACGATGCAGGTCTTCATGTTGTCGGCAGTGTCGATTTCCGTTGTCGATATGTAGTCAGTTAACGAGATGAAGTGATGATGCCGCTCCTCTTGGGATCAGGGCGCTCGCTTATATAGTGCTGGAAGCTCAGTGCCTCTCTGTGGCTGAAATCTCCGAGGGCAGACAGGCCCGAAAATTTGACAGTTCTGCCAGCCTCAGCTCGAGCTCGAGATCTGTCCGTCTGGTCTCATAGTCTGTGGCCAAAACCCCCTCCCAGTAAAGCATTTGCTTCTGTGTAAAGCCGAGTCAAGTTAGGATTAGACTGTGTACTTTTATCTGAGCTGCTGAGCTTTCAAGTTCAATACTTTTCCTCTTTACAGATGGAGAGAGGCTTAGAGTGCATAGAGCAATAGCAGAGGAATGTACTGTTCGCGATGGATGAAATGAGTGGGCTGTGGGGGCTTCCAAACTAATTGGAAGAAATTGTTTTTATCGATTGAGAAGCTGTTGAAACCCGTGGATTTTAAACCCGCTGAATTCCAATCTTCGGAACTATTTTCGCATGTGTTCTTAAATTTGAAGTTATGCTCAAACAATAACTTGTGAATAGTTGGGACTTGGGATGGATACAGTTAAACAAAACTTGAATTAAATTTGTGTTAAAAGTATATTTTTGAATAGAATAGAATCTAAGACTACGCAAACGACATCAGGACAGTAACCTAACTGAATAATTTTTGAAATTAGGAGATGAAGATGGATGTATAGAATAATTACGCTCACTCACTCACCTTACCTTGAAAACAATAATCATAAAAGCGGGAGGGCCACTGGTGGGCAGGGAGGACACGATCACGATCCCTAGCAAAAGTTGTGAAAGGGACGTGTTAATGCCGAACCTTGTGCCAAGCAACAAAAATCAAGAACTTTGCTTCCACGCGCCAAAACGAGTCAACGGTGACCATCAAATCCACGCTCAAATTGCAGGTGATGTTTTTTGAGTTCGTGTGGCGCTGCAAGCGATTCTGACTCAGGTCGTTGGGAATCTGCCAATGCAAGTCCAAACGGTGCTGTGTGGGTGAACTGGGGTGGGTGAATTGGGGTGGGTGAACTGGGGTGGATGAATTGGGTGGGTGAACTTGGGTGGGTGAACTGGGGTGGGTGAATTGGGGTGCGTGAATTGGGTGGGTGAACTGGGGTGGGTGAACTTGGGTGGGTGAACTTGGGTGGGTGAACTGGGGTGGGTGAATTGGGGTGCGTGAATTGGGTGGGTGATCTAAGGTGGGTGAACTGGGGTGTGTAATAAATCAGCTATGCTGCTTGTTTAAAGTGGTAGAAGAATACGAGAGAGCTATTAAAGCTCTGGTGTCTGTATTTATATTGTAAAGCGATGCTACGTGAGCGAGAGCGATGACATAATGTAATATTTTATTCCTTGCCTTAGAGGCAGTCTGAACTGTTACACCATTTTACCCTCGATTTTGAACAAGGAGAACTTCAAAACTGACAAACTCCTCTTCAATATTGACACTCTATGGTCGGGCACTCAAAATCTACAATCAATATTGACAGATCAAGCTTCATTTTTGACAAACTCTGGTTCAATTTTGACAATGCACGTTTAGTCAACTTCTCCTGGGAGAATTCGGTAACAAAGTAATCCAATGAAAGCTTGAACGGGGCTGAAGTGAGCTGTGCAAAATCAGCTTATTCTGACTTTGCTTTTTGGATCTACAAGTATTGATAAAATTTATTTTTCTCTATCCTTTACACACACGGAAAAGGTGTTAAATTTTTTTAACAAGTAAAAATTGTTAAAATCTATTTCAAAAAATGTCTTAGTCAAAATCGATTGTTAACTGTTCAATATTGATTCGGAGTTGTCAAAAATGAAGCGGACTTTTTAGGTACACAAACCATAGAGTGTCAGTTTTGAAGCAACTCTGTCAAAATAGAATCGGACTTTGCAGCCCAACCAGTCAGGCTATTTTAGTCCGTGTGTGTAAAGGATAGAGAAAAATAAATTTTATCAATACTTGTAGATCCAAAAAGCAAAGTCAGAATAAGCTGATTTTGCACAGCTCACTTCAGCCCCGTTCAAGCTTTCATTGGATTACTTTGTTACCGAATTCTCCCAGGAGAAGTTGACTAAACGTGCATTGTCAAAATTGAACCAGAGTTTGTCAAAAATGAAGCTTGATCTGTCAATATTGATTGTAGATTTTGAGTGCCCGACCATAGAGTGTCAATATTGAAGAGGAGTTTGTCAGTTTTGAAGTTCTCCTTGTTCAAAATCGAGGGTAAAATGGTGTAGCAATCGTGACAAATAATTAGCTGAATCATCGTATTGATTTAATGTACGTTCGCTCTCTATGTACATCGCAGGCTTAACTTCAACTTGCATAAATAAAGCGATCACTGCCTCACGGGGCCTTCGTGTTTCGGGTGCTGCCAAATACCGCGTGTTACAAGTGGTAGCAGAGTGTACTATGGCAGAGGGCGGCAGTCACCGTGCGATTCCTAGGGCGTTCAGCTCAGCGTTACACAAATTGCCCATAACTCAATCAATTAACAATAACTCAAACCTAACAAACTTGCTTAGATAATAATAGAGAAAATAATAATGAGAAAGTACAAGTACAAATCAATACACTCACACTGAATGCATGCACATACGCTCGTATTAGTAGCTACACGACACTTCCTTCCTAAAGGGAGTTCAAAACGCGAAAAAACATGGTGATTAAAGATTTGCTTTTGAGTCAAGTCGGTGTCACAAGGTTCAATCACTTCCCGCCTGAAGCCTGGCAGGCGCGAACCGCATGCGTTCTGGATATCGGCGCATCGCTCCGGCTTGCTGTCCGGCGACTTCCGTGAGCGGAGCAGGTCCAGCGAGAGCTGTCGGGGCCGCTGCTGAAGTCTCCGAAGTTGAGCTGTCCGGGCCCATTTCAGAGAGCGGTGTCGGTTCGGAGATTGACGGTGGTACTCGGTTGGGTGCCGCGAAAGCCGGTACTGCTGGAGGTTGCTGACGCTGCTCTGGTAGGAGTTGGTCGATAAGTGATTGCACAATCAGTGTTTAGTTTAACGTGCAAATGTTAGCTAACGATTGAGAAATGTACATCGTGCATGCTTTGACTATAAATATATTGACCGAGACAGAAGTGTCTCCACTGTCTGACTAGACTGAATTGAATTCATCAATTAACTACAAACACAACAGAAGACACTCTGGTTCAATGGCGATTTCGATGCCGCGATCGAGTCGGACGCCTGCCTGGTGGGCGGCGCAGCCGTGCTGCGGTTTCCGGGGTGCGTGAGTGACTGTGCGTGAGTGACTACGTTAATTGGAATAATTTGGATCTCGACGCGGATGCTGTTTTTCGGGATCTGCCTATCAATTACAAGGAGTCTGTGATACCTCTGATGGCGTTGCTGTCGTGGCGGGACCGCCTGCACAACTGTCGGCTGTGCATCTACTGCGGTAATATGGCGCCCAGCGTGCTGTATTATCAACAATGGGGTCTCCAAGTGCCCTCTGGTTGCAGACGGTGGCGCTGCTTTGCATTCGTCAGAACATTCAGCTGCGTGCTTACCACGTGCCAGGGCCGTTTAAAATTTTTGCTGACGCCGCGTCTCGGCTGCACGAGGGCAGTCAGTTGTTGAATTTTTTGCTGCGCTATTATGGCTCATTGATGTGTCTCATCAATTGCTCGCTTTCCCGGCACACGCTTTCTGCTGCCACATCCGCTTTTCTCTGTTTTCAGGTCGCCAGACTGCGCCAGACCACCTCAGCCACCGAGCCCGTGAACTACTCGGTTCCTCCTACGCGGCCCGCTCGAAAAGCGCCATCAGCTCACACGTGCAGTCCTAGCGCGCGTACTGCTTGGCCAAGGGACTCGACCCCGCCGGGTGTACTGTGTCCGCGCTGCTAAACTAGCTGGCTGGCCTCACGGACACGCGCCTGCGAGCCTACAGTAGCATTCGCGGTCACGTCAGCTCGCTTTCACTGTGGTTTCGGCTAAACGGCGCTCAGGACCTGACGAAGCACACCCTCACCGAGCATCTGCTGCGGGGCTGCAAGCGAGCGCTAGGGCTTCAGGTCAACCAGAAGCTACCAATGTCTCCGTCGGTGCTGCAAAAGCTTTGGTCTCTGGTTGACAAGGGCGATAATCGGCAACTGGCCTGCTGGGCGGTCACCATCACTGCCTGGTGGGGAATGCTGCGAAAATCGTCACTCCTTCGGTTGTCGCCTCAGTTGGGTAGTGGGATGAAGGTGCAAAATCTGGCACCTCGCCGTTGCGGCCTCCTCTTAAGAGTGGACTTTGGCAAGACTGGTCCCCTGCCCGTGGCCCCCACCCCCATCGCCGTTGTCACCACTCGGATCAACCAGTGGGTGGCTTCTAAGCACAGGGAGAGGTGGGCTAACGCCCCCGACTGCCGGCAATCCCGCGCGGCTGTCCCCTGTCCCTCCTCCGCCCTACGCAGGGCCCTGCTTGGACTCAACCGCAGGGACATCAGGGCGGTTACCATGGCCCTCTCGGGTCATGACTGCTTTGCCAGGCATCGTTATACCTCCAGGAGAAAATCCGCAGTGAGGAAGGCCCCTTCTGCCTCTCCGGTGTCGAGAATGCGGAGCACTTCATCTGTGAATGCCCCGCCTTTACTCAGGACAGGCTCACCTACCTCGGCCCAAACCCGGACCTCTCCGACGTTTTCAGGCCCGAGAATCTCTGCCAGCTCGTCCGCTACCTAAGGGCTACCGGGCGAGTGACAATCCACCTCCTGGACTCTCCGGAGGGGGACCGCGCTGCGGACGCCGGCGCCACCGGAACTCCCTGCGCGACACCGCAGCACCAGCTGCCCGTGGTCGCCAGGGGTTAGCGGAATGGGCGGCAACGCCTCCTCGCTGCTTCCAGACGCGCGGAGCCCCCTGCCGCTAAGTCAAGTTGGCAAGACTTTTCAGTTCCGAGATCGAGTCCACCGTGTCCTGCTTCCGAAGTTCCCCGGCTGCCCCGCGCTCTGTCCGGTGGTGGCGATTCGCCGACATCTGTGTGTCAACAAGCTGGCGATGGCCGAGGCGCCACTCTGTTCCTTCATCGATCGCAATGGCCATCTAGCCGCTAGGGACTTGGACCGGTTTCTTGACTCTAAGCTGCAGAGGGCTGGGTGTGGCGGCAAGCTCTACTCGGCTCACAGCCTGCGACGAGGTGGGGCCACCTGGGCAGCTCGCATGGGCCTGCCGGTGGCGGAGATCCAGCGGATCGGCGACTGGAAGAGTTCGGCAGTGGAGCGCTACTTGCCCCACTCGGGTGTTGCCACTGCTGCGGCATCTCTGCGTTTTTCTTCCGCCCTTAGTGCTCTTTTTTGACGGTGCTCTTCCCGCTGGTTTGTTTTTTGCTCAGTGCCTAACTGCTGCTCTTAGCCACCGTTGTGTTTGGCTTTGGAGGCCTGCTTCGTTTCTGTGCCAAGTTCGTGTTTTAATGCCTTTGTTGCTGGAAGCACTAATAAATAGACAAGAATCGCCTGATACGAGGGAATGAGCGGTACAGATGGCTGCTTTCGTGCTCCGACTGTGGAATTAACAAAGAGGAATTACTTGCTCGGGATAGCCAAATTAAGCCAGTAAATTTATGAGTTGGGCGCATTTTTGCAATCCGTAATTTTATGTGCAAACGGAAAAGTGTTATATTGACTCAATAACTTGCTCTGGCACAGCCAAATGTAATCCAAAAGCAACACTGCTGCTCAACGAAGAGCAACATTTTAAAAATACGAGTAAGTCTGCAGCAATTCTAATTGCGCATGCAGTATTCCAGTCCATCTACTGACCGAGCTACTCCTACAGAAAACTGAAGCAGGTAAATTGGCTGAGTACTTGAGTCCTGAGCACACAGTGCAGCTATTCAAGCTAAGGCATGAGCAATTGCTGATGCCAGACCAGCCCCAGAGCCGGCGCTGTCACCAGTGAGAGAACGGACACCAGGGCGGTCGGTCGGGTCACCGGGCTGCTCACAGAAACTGCCTCATCGCTAAGAAGCTTCCTATCTTTTAGATAAGGCCCCGGTTTGGCATTTGGATCTCCGTAATTCCAATAGTCGCCCCTGTTGTTGCACAGGCGGCTGTAGCAGCGGCGGCACATTTTCCAGCCAGGATCCTCGCAGTCGTTCCCACAGCCAACCGCTATAAACTGAAATTTAAGCAGAGTGGACAATCGATGCGACAGCTGGGAATCTGACACAATATATTTTAGAGCAGACACAAAGTTTAAGTAAACTGGAAAACTTACAGTGTTAAAAAAAATCCCTGTGGCGCAGCCCTGTTCTTTTGGACACAGCCGCCAAATCGGCAGAATGATCTTTGCCTCTTCAAACTTTTCTGAAGCGAAGCAAGTGATAAAATCCTGACGTTTCAGGAAACTTTTCAGAGATAAAGCTATTAACTTTTATGTTGAAAGAGCATATTTTGATGCACATAATGAGGTCCGGTTTTCGTTTTCTGGTGTGTTGTGAAAAATCCCATTAACTACGAGCGCGTAGGAATATTCTCAAATCATATGAGGTGAAGAGTTAAGTTTATTGAGTGGTGATCAGTCACTCAAAAACTCCCACTGGGGAACAAGGGCCTAGTTGTATAAAAAATCGAATAATTCTTACTGCAGCGGATCCTCTTGCTGTCGGTAGTCGGCGCGGAGTCTTTCTTGCTGTTTGTAGGGCTAGCTAGCTTGCTGGGCGGTGGCGGCGGCCGGTTCCGGTGAACAGCTGTTGTCTCTTGGAGTCCTCAACTTTATCTGTGGGTCGACCAGAACGAGAGCGAATCAGAATTCTTGACGGTCCTATAGCTCGGAATCAACAATAGAACGTGCGCCCTTAAGAACAATTGAATTCTCTGAGTATCTGTGACAGGTCCTCCTGAAGGGCGTCTTCTTCGTTACGTCCGAAACGTAACGGATACATGTAACTCAATTCAAATCAATAAATCCTCCAGGAATGTATCCTAGGAAACAAGTAGGCCTTTCTCAAATGTGTCGAAAATAAGTGGCTCTCGTAAACTCAATTAATAAACTTATTAGTGCTATAGCAAAGAACTAAATCGGGTAACGCTTACTAATCTGTCCGGATTTCTTCTCTCAGAGATGGGTCTTCTTGGTTAACGTATTCCAATGTTGTTCTTGAGACCGCTCCGATTATGAATTTTTTACTCAGATTTTTGCTTCTATTTATAATAAAATTTTGGTGAGAAACTGGTTTAAAATCGGTTTTTTACGTAGCTCACATGTTTGATTAAGGGGTCATGAATGTTTGATCATTACCATATATGGAATTAAGCTATTCAACTCCCGAGAACCGGTTTCTTGATAAAATAAACGTTGGTCCTACTGAGTCACTTCTGTTAACACATGACTCATTCTAAAAATAGATATGACTCATCATGACTCATTCTAAGAATAGATTGCAAGTTTATTGCAATCGTTACTCTCTGAGTAAGGGGTGTTAGACACGACGGAGGGTGCCGCTGTACATATCGCTGTACTTTGGCGGGGGGTTGAGGTGTGGGGTGTTGGCCACGCCGGCCAGCTTAAAGCCTCTGCACCCGGCCCGGCTTGGCTCCGCCGCCATTTCTCAATTTTTTTGCTCAGCCACCGCCATGAGTGCCAGCCCAAAGCGACTAAACGTGCGCCAACTCAAGGCTGAGCTGCGAAACAGAGGCCTGCCTACTACGGGCCGCAAACAACAGCTTGCCAAGCGCTTGTCTACTGCACTCGGTTTAGAGCAAGCTGACGAAGACTTCAACAACTCCGAGATGACTTCTGCTCCGGACGCCGAAGACGGCATCAGCAGCGCGGGCGAGGCGCCTCCGGGGGCGGGGAGCGACCGGCTGGCTGCGTTGCGGCAGGAGGTGGAGCTGCTCGAACTGCAAGTCCTGGAAGGCCGTCGTCGTGATCTTCAGCAACAGCTTCACACTCAGCAGCGCTTGACGGCTCAGCCCCAGCCAGCATCATCATCAGGTGAGCATAACGCACATGCCAGTCTGCAGTTGCCCGAGGTTTTTGAATCTGGGATGAGGGAGGCGGCTCAGCTTCAGGCCGCTAATTGCCAGGCTCCGACTCGCAGGTTGCATCTAGTCAGAGACCATATCAAGC
Source organism: Macrostomum lignano (assembly GCA_002269645.1). Lineage (NCBI taxonomy): Eukaryota > Metazoa > Platyhelminthes > Macrostomidae > Macrostomum > Macrostomum lignano. Next base: position 200,220 of record NIVC01000326.1, read on the forward strand.
TAGCCAGAGGACCCGGCTCAGCCAGTCAGGAGCAGTTGATCGCCACTATGGAGAATGGCTCGCTCACATTCAGAAAGCAGGGGCCGAAGCTGTCTAGTATCTCTGCTGGTCAGTGGATCGCGGCCAACTCGATCATCTTGCAAAAGCTGATCAAGGAAAAACTCCCGGCGGCTGCTGGAAGCACTGATGGTCTCCTGACTGACGTCCTTGGCTACCTTGACTACAATCGCAAGATTGGAGAGCTGCTGGCTGCTGACTATCCGGAGTCCGTAATCTGGGAGTTTGACGAGGACTACCGGAGGCTGGTGGCGGAGTTGGGCATGGCGTGGGGTGAGGAGCCCCCTCAGTTGTACCACAAGCACCTCAACGCCCCCAGAAACCTGCGGTTCACATTCGCTAAGCAGCCCAGCCAGCAGCAAATCCCGGCAGCAACCAGGCCGATCTGTCTGCGCTTCAACTCCGTGTCCGGATGCAACCGCCAGAACTGCAAGTTCCGCCACGTCTACAAAATCCAAGGCTGCCTGGCAGCGCACCCGGCTCATGCTCACACGCAGTCGCCGCAGCCATTACTCACCGGACAGCTGCCGGGTCACGTGACCGGTGCGAATGCAAAAAACTGATGCCATTTTATCCAGCTGACTGCTCTGCTTTTAATTCCGATTTTTCTGCTTTTACTTCTGCTTCTGCTTTCCTGCAGGTGTACCAGACTGTGGCTCTGCTGTGCATCAGGAACAGCATCAGTTTGGAGGCCTTTCACCTGCCTGGTCGCATGCAGATTTTTGCTGATGCCGCCTCCCGCATGTTTGCCTCGCAGTCTGAGCTCATTAACTTTTGCTGCCGCTACTACCGTACGCTCGCGATCTGCCGGCTTGAGTTCGCGTTGCAATCTCTGCCGCTTCCCAATCTCGCCTCCTTTTGCAGGTCGGCCTCGCCCTCCGGAGACGCCGCCCGCCCCCGCGCTGTGTCCGCCGGACACCTGTGCCGCCTCGGCCTGGCGGAGAACTCCTGGCGATGCTACCTCAGCCAGCTGCGCTCCTGGGAAGCCTTCTGTGATAGCGCAGGCCGCCCCTTATCTCCAGCTGACGGTGACCTGCTCTGCCGCTACATTGCGCACCCGGTGAGCACCCGGCTCCGGTCCTTCTTCCTTCTCCGGTCTTTGGCGGGGGGTTGAGGTGTGGGGTGTTGGCCGTGCTGGCCAGCTTACGAGCCGTAAAGCCTCTGCACCCGGCCCGGCTTGGCTCCTTGACTAATACACGATTCTCTTGGTTGCACGTTCATTACAGAGCACAACCCTGCTTGAGCACAACCCTGCTTGAGCACAACCCTGATTGAGCACAACCCTGCTTGAGCACTACCCTGATTGAGCACAACCCTGATTGAGCACAACCCTGCGCGATCTCATGGTTGAGCTGAGCTTTCAGCGTGGCATTGAGTACCAACACAATTAACGTTGCCTGGCATTGGCCCACAAATACAGCTGCACAGGCGATCCGCTGTACTTACCTTTGCGCTGTACTTGTCTCGGCGTACTGGTCCTGCCGATGGCAGATCTTGAGGGGTTGCTCGCTGTTGCTCCTCACCTGTTGATGCTGCGCCAGTTCCGGCAGATCAAGTTGGACCCGGAGCCGCTGACCGGGGGAAGCTCCTTGGCAGCCTCTGCCGCTTGCACACTGGCAGGTAACTCTGCCAAGCAGGGAGGGGGACCGGCTCTCGGGTGGGTGCGCAGCCGTGCGTTGGTGAGCTAAAGTCAATCGATCTACGCGACTCTGAATGAAATTTGTCAGATTTTATGAGCGATACCGACGCACTGGTCTCGATGCATCCGGTTCCCTTGCGCACCTTTGATGAAGACTATACCTGCCCTTCTGGCCCAACTCGTCACTCAACAAAAGTCTGCCATCTCGAGAATATCCCACGGCTTGTCAAGTTCCTCCGAGCCACCGGACGAGCCTCGATCTTTCCCACTGAGTATCGTCACTGCTGAATCAAACTTCAAGAAGACTGGTTGACGCAACTTTTAAAAGCTTTGTTTTCGGGGAATCGCTGCAGTGATTCCGAATATAGTAAGTTGAATTCATGTGCAATCTTACTTTTGCTTCAACCAGTCGGAATTTTTATACTCCTAACTATTTCGACTACCATTCCGTCCCTGGACTCTGCCTCTCGACTCTTGGACCAATAAACATGTACTTTGAATATCAAATATTAAATACTGATTGAATTTACAACCCCAAAATTTTGTATTTATTGCCGTTCTCACTCGTTTTTTTCGCTCAAAAATAAACCTAGCCTGAAGATGCACAGTTTCGTGCGAAACGCGTCGCTATAAATTTAATGTTGATTTTCGCCTTCCTGTTTATCTTACTTGCCAAGCGAGCAACTTTACCTGAATTTTACTTTCAAATCAACACTCGCTATAAGGATGTGACAGTCCCGTGTCTCCGCAAACTTGAGCGGGTTACACACTCAATTAAGAAATGTTCAATCGACAACCGCTTCCTCGAGGGATGCCTTGAGCTACAACTCTCACCGCGCTTCACGAGGTTCAAGATACCATCAAATCCAGCCTTTCGAGATTGCTCTGAGATTCACGAAACACTTATTCGAAAGCAACTTAAACTCAATCGCCGCAAACACCAGACCCTGCAGAGTCAAATTCAAGGTTTGAAAGATAACCTAAGATCTAGACTGGGTCTTATTACTTTCTCTGTCCTATGCCACCTCATCAACAAGAAGACCAACCAGAACATCGCCGCAGAAAAGGCCAGGCTAGAAAAGAAGCTCCAAAAGCTATGGCTTGAAAAGCAACGCACCAACAGGAGTGTCCCACAGGCCATCACCAATATCTCTAGCTACAAACTGAGTCCGTCTGAACAGCAAGCTCTTCAATTTGGTCTCCGACACCCGATTCTACCAACCAAGCTAAACAAAAATCACATTGCTGCTGAAATCGAAGCGGTTGTTGGTAAGTGCCTCTCTCCCGGGCACACGGGGAATCATGAGCTGCGCCAATGTCCGGAAGATTTCAGGAGAAAAATTATTACCGAGTTCGAACAATTCACTGTTAAGTCTAGCCATTGCCTGACCAATAAGAAAAACAAACTCCTACACAGAACCCTAAAAAACCTCAGCAAGTCTGAAAACATCAAAATTGTCAACTACGACAAAGGTTATGGAGTTGCCATCCTCAACACTGATGACTACAACAACAAACTTCTTAACATCATTCAGGACCAGACCAGATTCCAATGTCTCGGAACCTATGACACTGTCACCATGTCTCACCCCATCCTCAAAGCTGAACGCTCTCTTCAAAACTTTTTACGCACTCATGTTAAACAGCACATGGATCAAAGCACTTACCAGCGCATCCTGCCCAGCGGGAGCCAACCTGGTCAGCTCTACGGGGTCTGTAAGGTTCATAAACCTGAAAAACCTCTTAGACCAATCGTCTCCATGATCAACACCGCTGAATATGAGCTGGCCAAATATCTGGATTCCCTCATCAAGCCTCTCGTTCCGTCTGAGTTCACTTCGAAGTCCAACTGCAACTTCCTTAACGACCTTCAAAGCTCGTGTCCTGTTACCAAGAGATCTGACACTCTCTGTAGTTTCGATGTTGTCTCTCTTTTTACTAATATCCCTCTTGGGCTGGCTATTGACCTTGCCACTGAGCTTGTGTACAAAGGGAACCCCCCTACCATGCCCAAGGCTTCTTTCAAGAAACTCCTTGTCTTTGCTACCTCCGGCATTTTCATGTTTGACAATAAGTACTACCGTCAGATTGAAGGCTGTGCCATGGGAAGCCCCTTGGCCCCCACCCTTGCTGATGTCTGCCTGTCTCATTGGGAAACCAACGATTGGATGACCCTTGACTGCGCTCCCAAATTCTACAGGCGTTATGTCGACGATACCTTCGCCATCTTCGATAACAAGAACAAAATTGACCGTTTCTTCGATGCTCTCAACTGTACGCACACTAACATCCAGTTCACTTCTGAGGTTGCTTCCGACCAGAGGCTCCCGTTCCTTGACCTCGACATTGATTTTAATTGCGGAACCCTCTCGACCAAAGTTTTTCGAAAAAAGCACGTTTACCAATCTCATTCTCAACTTCAATGCTTTGTGTCCAAGACAATGGAAATCTGGCCTGATTAGATGTCTGCTCCACAGAGCTTTCAGTGTCTGTAACACCTGGACTAACTTTGACCACGAAGTGAATTTTCTGACCAAGACGTTTCAACAAAATGGTTATCCTCGTGCGTTTATTCACTCTCACATTCACAAATTCGTCGCTGAGAAAATCGCCAATCAGCCTAGCGCTAAAGCCGATCCCATCGATCTCAACGAACCAACTCTTGTCCTCCCCTTCTTTGGCTATCCTTCTCAACTTTTCAAAAACAAAATCTGCAAATTATTCCGCAACTCGCTTAATTGCAACATCCGTGTCATCTTTCGTTCTGCTAAGGTTGGCAACTTTGTCGGTCGGTTGAAGTCACGTGTTCCCTGTGCTCTTCGTGCTGGTGTCGTTTATCAGTTCAACTGCTCTGATGACCAGAGCGTCTCCTACGTGGGGAAGACAAAAAGGCACCTGCACACTAGAATCAGGGAGCACTGGCTGAAACCGTCGGATATCCAGAACCACCACTTAGAATGTAATAGTTGCTCCAACTGCAAACCCGAAGAGCGCTTCAAAGTCATTGATCAATGCTCTTTTGACTTCAAACTCCAGATACTTGAAGCGCTGTGCATTAAAGCGCATTCCCCCAACATCAACACCCAACTCCAACACAGTGGCGCGGGACATGTCCTCCGTGTGTTCTGAGAGAGGGGGCACTGGATGTACTTCTACTATATAACTCTAACTAATTATACTTCTAACTATTTCAACTACCATTCCGTCCCTGGACTCTGCCTCTCGACTCTTGGACCAATAAACACGTACTTTGAATATTAAATATTAAATATTGATTGAATTTACTACCCCAAAATTTTGTATTTATTGCCGTTCTCACTCGTTTTTTTTCGCTCGAAAATAAACCTAGCCTGAAGATGCACAGTTTCGTGCGAAACGCGTCGCTATAAATTTAATGTTGATTTTCGCCTTCCTGTTTATCTTACTTGCCAAGCGAGCAACTTTACCTGAATGTTTGTAAAATGTTCTGACTTCCAGAAATGTAAAAACCATAAATAAAATTACCTCTGCAATCAGCCACCGCCTTTACGCCTTTTGCATTTGATTTCCCTACATGTGCACCCACCTCAGTTCACCCACCCAGCACCCATCTCAGTTCACCCACACAGCACCCACCTCAGTTCACCCACCCAGCACCCATCTTAGTTCACCCACACAGCACCCACCTCAGTTCACCCACCCAGCAGCCACCCTAGTTCACCAACACAGCATTCACCCCAGCTCACCCCCGCAGCTCACCGACCCAGTGCTTTCCATTTAAATTTGAGCACTAGCTGCAATCAGTACTTTATTGGTATTTCGGTGCGACTGGATCAGACTATTGCAACTCACAGAATACGAGCTATATTCTGTAGGTATTTCCAATAATGCCGCCAGAATATTATCATTGATTCTAAATGAGTCGATCAGTAGTGTAAAAGTATACTGATACTACTGTAAAAGTAGTAGCTGCTGTAAATCTACAGCACAGTACTATTAGGGTGGTGTCATGGATGAAGTTTTTCTCAAATTTGATGAGTTGGTAGAATTAAAAGAATACAGAGAACTTATACAACTAGGCAAGTATTTAAACTGTAATGATTGCTACGAATAATTTAGTGATTCATTCTACTACTTTGATGGCTATGGAACGGCTCCACCTAAAGAATTAAGAAATTACCTGAAATGGCAGAAAATTTACCGCTCAGACTTTACCCTTCAAGAGCTTAGCAGCGACATATGCGGTGAGCTGTGTATGTGTTTTTTGCTGTTCCAGCCGCGGGGGTGGTTTTTTCTGGCAAAATTTTTTTTGCCAATTTTGCACCGAAAGCCCCCTTGCCTACTACTCAAATAAGCTCCATTAAATACTTTCAGGAATACCGGAGGAGTGGCGATTTTCGCAGCATTCCGCATCAGGCAGCGATGGTGGCCGCCCAGCATGCCGATTGTCGCCCTTGTCAGCCAGAGACCGAAGCTTTTGCAGCACCGACAGAGGCATCGGTGGCTTCTGGTTGATCTGAAGCCACAGCGCTCGCTTGCAGATCCGCAGCAGATGCAGGTGAGGGTGTGCTTTGTCAGGTCCTGAGCGCCGTCCAGCCGAAGCCACAGCCAAAGCGAGCTGACGCGTGACCAGGAATGCTACTGTAGGCTCGCAGGGTCGAGTCCCTTGGCTGCGCAGTGACGCGAGCCAGGACAGCACGTGCGAGCTGATGGCGCTTTCGAGCGGGCCTCGTAGGAGGAACCGAGCAGTTCACGGGCTCGGTGGCGGAGGTGGTCTGGCGCAGCCTGGCAACCTGAAAACAGAAAAAAGCGCATGTGGCAGCAGAAAGCGTGTCTAGCGAGCAATCGTTGGGAACCATAATAGCGCAGCAAGAAATTCAACAACTGACTGCTCTCATGCAGCCGAGACAAGGCGTCAGCAAAAACTTGAAACGGCCCTGGCACGTGGTAAGCACGCAGCTGAATGTACCCTCCATCAAACAAATCGTCGATTTGAATAACTTGCTGCAAGTCTAACAGACTTTTTGACTCCCTATCGGTGTCTCCAGTCGTTAGCTGTTTCGGATTGCAGAGTGGCATACACGATTCTTTATTGGCGGAAATCCATTGGCCAGAGGGTCGGGCTTTGATCAACCGCACTTGCGATTCAGCTTTCCTGCCTCAGACTGCGCCAGGAGCTACTCAGCCTGGCCAGGGACTCACCAGAGTCGCGATTGCAATGCAGCGTTCCGGATAAAACCATTGCGTTGCTTGGAGCATACCCTTGCAGCATCAAATTCTCCATCATTGGACTACCTGTCAGACCCAGCGAAAGCAGACTAACTAAAACTTCTGGTAGCTTACCGTGATCTGGTGCCTTGTCCAAAAACCGTCGAAGCTCTGCCTCCTCTTTCTGCTCCATCCATTGAACAAGTCGTCGTTGAGCATCGCGTTGCACAGACGAGAACGTGAGGCGACCTTCCTAGCTTTCGTTGGCACTTTGCGCGCTTGCAGTGCCGCCTTTAGTTGAAGCACCCTCAGATCGGTGACTGATTGCAGTTGACTTTCAGTGGCCGTATCCATTGTGGCTGAGACGATAATCTGAGCAGACAGGATATGTAGGCTCTCACAAGCGGATACGGGACTAAATGGCACCCGCGACGAGCAGCGCCAATACACCAGCCTCACATGCAACCATCACAGCCAAACCGACAGCCTCACTCCGCAGTTTCAAACTCCCTTACTTCCATCAAAGTGGCAAGGATAACAAATTTTCCATTCTCCATGATTCACGCAGCTCTGTACAAAGTCAACTCTGTACATGCAGGTCCAAGCAGCAGTCGGACAGATTCGCTGCAGATCGATCGCATCCCTATTTGCATGCGTGTGGTTTTCCGCTATTGGCAAGTGTAGCTTTTCTTTTAGGATAACATGAGCTGATACGCCAGTAAATGTATTATATGTTTGGTGCGTTTATGTAAACTATAATTATATGTGTAAATTGGAAAGCGTTATATTGCCTCGATAAATTGCTTGAGCATTGCCAAATTAAAAAAACAACCTGCTGCTCAATGAAGAGCACCAGGAAAGCACCTCATCATTTTACGTTTGTCGAGCTGGCTAAAACTAAATACGAGTAAGTCTGCAGCAACTCTAATTGCGCATGTAATATTCCAGTCCATCTACTGTCCATCTACTGAATTCACTGAGTACTTGGGTCCTGAGCACACAGTGCAGCTATTCAAGCTAAGGCATGAGCAGTTGTTGATGCCAGACCAGCCTCAGAGCCGGCGCTGTCACCAGTGAGAGAACGGACACCAGGCCGGTCGGTCGGGTCACCGGGCTGCTCACAGAAACTGCCTCATCGCTGAGAAGCTTCCTGTCTTGTATAAAAGGCCTCGGTTTGGCATCTGGATCTCCGTAATTCCAATAGTCGCCCCTGTCGTTGCACATGTGGCTGTAGCAGCGGCGGCACATTTTCCAGCCTAACTTCTCGCAGTCGTCCCCGCAGTCGACCAATGTTAACTGGAATTTGAGCAGAGTGGGCGATCAAGTCGCTTTGCTGGGATCAATAAGACAGCTGGGAATCTGATAGCTTAGTTTAGAGCAGACACAAAAGGTTGAGTAAACTGGACAACTTACACCGTTTGAAGAAAAACCTGTGCCGCAGCCCTGTTTTCTGGGACACAGCCTCCCAGTCGGATGAATAATCTTTTCCTCTTCAAAGTCTCGTGAATTGTAGCACATGATTAAATTAGGAAGTTCCGGCACCAGCTCCTTGGCGAATTTGTCGTTGCACAAATCCGTGGTGCACTCGCGGCATTGCGTCAAGTTCCCTTCTTGGATTTGGTGAACAGAGCAGGGTCCGCAGTGCATATTGAGATCCTGAAGCGTAAATTATAGTATATTGTTACTGTTTGCAGCCAACAAATATTCACTGCTCAGAACAGAGTTACCCAGGCCTGTAAAATCGCGCAAATCAGATGATGAGCTGCTCACATAAAGGCCGGACTCTCTCAAGTTCTTCCACGTTTGAAACTCGGAGCAGACGGTCGAGCTGGGACAGATCTCAATGCCCTTGGGAAATTCGGGAGTCACATCAACATCCCAGCCTCTGTAGCAGTTAATTGTGTCGTTTGACTTCGCATTGACCTGTGCTCGGCCTAAAAGAGAAATGTGCGAATGAGCGGCTCCAAAGCTAACGAGTAACGCACGACAGTGTCTGACGGTACTTTTCAAAAGAGAGATAAGAGCCATGCTCAACAGCGAACTCGAACTCACCGAGCAGTGCGCCAGTCAAAAAGAGAGCAGCCATCGGCCAAAGGTGCTGCGCCAGCATTTTCTGCAGATTTGACGGCTGGTAAAGTCTCTGCAGTTGTAAAAGTTGTTGGGAAAATCACTGGCTTCTGTCGTCTGCTACAATGTAGGTCTGTCGTCAGCTAAACGCTACACATCATGGAGGGTTTTTACTCAATGCTACACATATGCAGAGAAAAGAAGCCATCTGGGTGTTAAAAGTTGTTGTCTGTGGCCGACATCCAAGTTGCATTAAGCTGATCCAGTCGCGCCCAAATACCAACAAAGTACTGACAGCAGCTTAGTGCTCAAATTTAAATGGAAAGCACTGCGTCCGTGAGCTGCGTTGTAGAACTGGGGTGATCATGCTGGGTGGGTGAACTAGGGTGGGAAAACTGGGTGAATTTAAATAGGTATGAGGCGTAAAGGCAGTGATTGCTCATATTTATAGTTTTTTTATACAGTATTTATACATATACATACATATTTATACATTTATTAATATTACTAATGGTCAGATGTGCATCCCACCGCTCAGCCGCAGCTATCTGAAGGCTGCATACGGCTGTTCAGTGCAAGGACTTAGGGGGGGGGGGGCGCCACACCCCTCAATTACCCCAGCTAATGCTGGTACACATTTTACAGCTGCGTGAACTGAATTGCAATGTAGAGTTAGGTGTCTTGCTCAGGACACAAATGGTTCCGAGTAGGTAGAGAATCAAACAATTGACCTAACCAGTGCTGAGTCCGACGCTCTAAACAAGGCTACAACCCTTATGGTTTGGCAGTGTATATCATCAATGCTCAAACTGGCGCCTCATCAATCCTCAAACTAGCGCCTCATCAATGCTTAAACTGGCGCCTCATCAATCCTCAAACTGGCGCCTCATCAATCCTCAAACTGGCGCCTCATCAATCCTCAAACTGGCGCCTCATCAATGCTTAAACTGGCGCCTCATCAATCCTCAAACTGGCGCCTCATCAATCCTCAAACTGGCGCCTCATCAATGCTCAAACTGGCGCCTCATCAATGCTTAAACTGGCGCCTCACCAATCCTCAAACTGGCGCCTCACCAATCCTCAAACTGGCGCCTCAACAATGCTTAAACTGGCGCCTCATCAATCCTCAAATTGGCGCCTCATCAATATCAAACTGGCGCCTCATCAATGCCAGTTGATGATGGTAATTTTCGAGAGGTAAAAATTCCAAAACGCAAATGAAATGAGTCACCTTCCCAAAATAACATGTTCACTCCAAAAATGTACTATAAATACAAGCCAAAATCCGAGTCAAAATCTCAGACTTGGAGCTGCCTCCAAAGATGTTAAAGCTTGCTGGAACAGCTAAGCGAGGCCACATCTCTGAGGAAATAAATACCGTTCGGTAAGCCTTTGTTCGAGACTTTGTTATTTGGATTACTGAGAGCGATTTTATTGCCGGCCGTTATTGATCAGTTGATTTAACTGAGTTCATTGAATTTGAGGCCTCCCATTTTCCTAAGGGATTGGATAGGATCTGCGGACCGATTCCGATACCCTTATAGGATTATTGAGTGATTGATTTTGTTACCCTAGAGTAACCGATAGGAGCACACCACTCCGATTCCGTTATTGCTAGAAGAAGACGCCCTTCTTGGAGGACCTCTTTATTATTACAGAAGTTGATCTTGTTATCAGGGCGCATTGTTGATATTGATTACTGAACCTAAGGCCTATATATTGATTTGCATTCGAGAAATACTGCGTCGTCGCCAGATTTGATTGTTACGCTCTCACTTTCGGCCGATTCTAGACTTCAAGAAGATTCCTCCGGAGAAGAAGATTTAAAGAAACGAGCTCGGAGAACCTGCCCGACACAGAAGAGAAGCCCGCCACAGTAAGTGAACACCTTATTTTGTTCCCAGGCTTAAGTGTCTGGAAGTGGGAGTTTTCGGGAGACTGATCACCTCCCGAATCAACTCTTCAGTACATGCGACCCAAGATGTACATTTATGATAGAATATAACTAACTCACCCAGTTAGAAGAAATCAATAAAAAATATTGCGAGGCAATTACAGGTGCTTGGTGGGTGAACTGCAATGGGTGCTGGGTGGGTGAACTGGGGTGGGTGCTGGGTGAGTTAACTGAGGTGGATGAACTGGGGTGGGTGCTGGGTGGGTGAACTGAGGTGGGTGCTGGTGGGTGAACTGAGGTGGGTGCTGGTGGGTGAACTGAGGTGGGTGCTGGTGGGTGAACTGAGGTGGGTGCTGGTGGGTGAACTGAGGTGGGTGCTGGTGGGTGAACTGAGGTGGGTGCTGGTGGGTGAACTGAGGTGGGTGCTGGTGGGTGAACTGAGGTGGGTGCTGGTGGGTGAACTGAGGTGGGTGCTGGTGGGTGAACTGAGGTGGGTGCTGGTGGGTGAACTGAGGTGGGTGCACATGAAGGGAAATCAATTGTAAAAGGCGTAAAGGCGGTGGCTGATTGCAGAGGTAAATATATTTATGGCTTTTACATTTCTTACAGTCAGAATGTTTTCAACAACAAACTACGACAACAAAATACGCAACCCCGCATGCAAAGTCACAGTTAGAGCAGGGCGCGTTAGTAGTAGGGCGAATTATGATACTGCCGCACTAGCACTGGCGAGATAGGCGGCAATGCAAATGTATAGGGAAAAATACACTGCGGAGATATAAGCCGTATCTCTGTACATTGGGAACGGCTAAGCACTGCAGAGACAGGGGTGAATCATGATACTGCCGCATATAGGTGGCGGCAAAAAGGAAAAATACACTGCGGAGAGGGATCCTATCTCTGTGCATTGGGGACGGCTAAACATTGCAGAGATAAGAGATGAGTGGCCAATCTCTGTGCTTGGGTGAGATTATAAAGTTTTACAACTGCACAGAGGACGGCTGGTGCTGCTTACCTCACCTGGATAAGGGGACGGGGGGATACACTAATTACAGCCAGTGGCCTCTATAACGGTAAAGTAATTATTACCTGGACATGTCTGGATGTTCATATACGATATGAAAAGGATAGGGCATGCATGTACAAATATTTACTATACAAGCAGCCACGCAAGTACAAATAAACAAATAGACATAAACAATCTGTATAAAGGGATTTTTTAAAAACCTTACTACTTCTAAAAAACAACTCTTTATCTTTCAAAATGAAAACTTTTAAAAGTTATCATAGAGATCTCTATGAGGTCTGTATAAGCTGCGAAGTGTGCCTGCTTGGAGGCGTGTCCCCAAGACACCACGAGAATGAGAACTGCCTGGTCTCCATGGATGAATGAATAGAATGGATTGCTATTCTGGCTCTGGCTATTTTCGTTTTTGACTCTTTTGCATCCGGTTCCCCCCCGTGCCTTTTCATTGGTTGATGATTGCCATAGACAATTTTCGGCCTTCGCCCCTTTCTTTCGATGCACAAGCGCAAAGAACTGAGAATTTCAACAAAGTTCAATTTCAACACAAGTAACTTCTATTTACTAACAAGAAAGCGCTTGTGCATCGAAAGAAAGGGGCAAAGGCCGAAAATTGTCTATGGCAATCATCAACCAATGAAAAGGCACGGGGGGAACCGGATGCAAAAGAGTCAAAAACGAAAATAGCCAGAGCCAGAATAGCAATCCATTCTATTCATTCATCCATGCTGGTCTCCTGCTGGTTGGCATGCGACCAGTGCGGCACCGTCGAAGCTCTGCAGGAGGGAAAAATTCCAGCCTATCATCGAGGACACAGGATCGTCAGCGATGACAAGAAAAGCAAGAAAGTAACCCCTGGAAAGTAATCCGCGCCATCAAGAAGAGCAAAGAGAGGGAAAAGAAGAGCCAGCAGAAAAAGGGAGCCGGCAGGAGTCTGCTAACAGCTGACTTGAGTCAAGTCATTGACTCTACATTGAAGAGAACGAGGCCTACTACCGGGTCTTCAGCAGCTGCGGAATCTGAAGTTGAGTTGGCTGCTGGAGCTGAGGCCGTGTCGAGTCTGCTGCTGTGATAAACTTCATAGAGGAAGAGGATATGCCCTGGATGAGTTCCTCAGGGAATTCAACGCTGGTCAAGAGCAGCAGCAGCAGCCTGTCTCTTCGGTTCCAGTGATTGCTGGAAAACAACTTCATCTAATTGAAGACGACCACGAAATGGAAATCCTAGAGGAGGGCAGCGACAATGAGTCGCATAATGCAATTGTGCCACCTGCAGCTCCAGCCGCCCCAGCTACTCTGACCGCCCCAGCTACTGTGGCCGCCCCAGCTACTCTAGTTGCCTTCTTTCTGCCTCCTGTCGGCGGGGCTGGGTACGATCGGTAACGATTTTCGAAAATCGTATTAGAATTGTGCCGCTGTGACTATAAGCAAACTATTTTACTTTTTTGCTTTCTGTTTGCAGTGAGAAACCTACTTATTTATTGTAATTGTGACGTTGCCAGTTAAGGTGGTCCCGCAAAAGGGCCGTTGGACTGTAGCTCCTCTACAATTTCTCCAATCGTTTATTCTAACGTTTACTTGTAGTAGCGCGCAACGAATCTGTATTAATTGATAAATCACCGCGTACTTTGCTATCCTTTCATGCGACCGTAGAAAACTTGCACGATCGATAATTTCAAATTCTCCCGCCAGCCAATGATAACTCTCCGTGTTTTATGCTAACCCTTCTGCGCTTTTATTAACCCCCCGCCTGGCGGCGGGCTGGGGGCCTCCTCACTTCTTGCCTTCTTGTTTACTTGTTTGCGTGTCTGCCTTGTTCCCTGTCTAGACTGTCTGGCTGCCTCAAGCCTCCTTATCTCTCGCCACGGCTCCTCTGTCTGGGCCAGCCTGTTCACACTGTTACTTCACTGTGTTCCGCCACGGATAACGCCAACCTCGCCACTACTCATCTGCCTGCCTACTGCTACTCACTGCCTTCACTGTGCTCATCGCCATTGCTCATCGCCTTCGTCTGCCACTGACTTCTCCATTTACAATAGCTCGTAGTGGCAACCAATATTTTTGGCATCAGTGGTAAAATTTAATTGAAAAATAGGTGAAACATTATACAGTTAAAAATAACAAAATAAAAATCAACACAACCTTGCCTTGAAAGCAATAATCATAAAAGCGGGAGGGCAGGGGTGTGTCCACCGGGGAACAGAGAGGACATAATCCCCAGCAGAAGTTGAGAAGGAGCAGTTCAATGCTTTGTCCCCCGCCAAACCTTGTGATCCGTTATGGAACTCAAGAATGCTGAGTGCCTGCGGTGCCAAAACAATCTCTTTTTGGGATTATTTCCCTAAATTTTATTCACTCTGCTGCACAATGGGCGGGCTAGGTGCGACCTCAGGATCATGTTCACTAGCAGGATCAGGTATCAAATTGCCAATCCGCTTTCAAAAACACAAGGGAGCGGACATTCCCTTCTGCAAGAAAAAACTAAGTGTATTCCTGTCCCACCCGATCACAAGGCTGCGCTGTTCTGCCAGTGGCTGCACAGGGCCATTGAAATCATCTGGGGCTTCGGGCTTGACGCCGAAGGCCCTCTGGTGGATATACACTGCCATGGCAGATGCCGACAGCAGGAGCGCCTCTGCTGCTGTACAGGCAGGTGTAGCGGAGCTGGCCCTTTGGATTGTTGATCTGCGCTGTAGAGAAAATACTAACGATTGAATTATGAGATATTTAAATTAGAGTTAAATTGATTCTAAGATAAGCCAGTAAGTGGGCGCAGGGCCCAAACAAGTATATTTATATGACTAATTTAGAGGGGGGTTGACTCCAGATAATAAGGAGAGAGGTGAAGTGCGCGACTGAACAGAGAGGCGAGAATGGAGAGCCAATCAGAAGGCAGCAAGGGAGAGAGAGAGATAAGAATAACAAGATTGAGCTAGACAGAGAGAGAGAAAACAGTAAACAGAGACAAGTGAAGGTGAACTAAGAAATGACTAGGAAAGTCGCGACATGCGCTGTGCAGTGGAAGCAGATTGAGCAGATCGAGTGGGTCTGCGAAAAGTTGAGTTTTGTAAGCTTTGGCCAGCTTAGTAAAAGGCTCATCAATACGTGGCAGCAGATGTTTGCCCGACTCAACGCTGAGATTGAGCACAACGCTGCTTGAGCACAACCCTGCTTGAGCACAACCCTGCTTGAGCACAACCCTGCTGGAGCACAACCCTTCTTGAGCACAACACTGCTTGAGCACAACCCTGCTTGAGCACAACCCTGCTTGTGCACGACCCTTCTTGAGCACAACCCTGCTTGAGCACAACCCTGCTTGAGCACAACCCTGCTTGAGCACAACCCTGCTTGAGCACAACCCTGCTTGAGCACAACCCTGCTTGAGCACAACCCTGCTTG
Source organism: Macrostomum lignano (assembly GCA_002269645.1). Classification (NCBI taxonomy): domain Eukaryota; kingdom Metazoa; phylum Platyhelminthes; family Macrostomidae; genus Macrostomum; species Macrostomum lignano. The sequence goes on from NIVC01000326.1 coordinate 215,486, forward strand.
AGCACAACCCTGCGGGATCTCATCGACGCACTGGTCTCGATGCGTCCGGTTCCATTGCGCACCTTTGATGAAGACTACCCGGCCTTCTGCCCCAACCCGTCAATCGACAAAAGTCAGCCATCTCACGGCTATTAGAATATGTCAGAATATCCCACGGCTTGTCAAGTTTCTCTGAGCCACCGGACGAGCATCCCTCTTTCCCACTGAGGATCGTCACTACTGAATCAAACGTCAAGAAGACTGCTGGTTGACGCAATTTTTAAAAGCTTCGTTTTCGGGGAATCGCTGCAGTGATTCGGAACATATAGTAAGTTGAGTTCCTGTGCAATCTGTTTGTAAAACATTCTGACTTCCAGAAATGTAAAAACCATAAAAATAATTACTCTGCAATCAGCCACCGCCTTTAATTTACCACCTGTCAGACTCAGCACAAGCAGACTAACTAAAACTTCTGGTAGCTTACCGTGATCTGGTGCCTTTTGTCCAGCAACCGTCGAAGCTCTGCCTCCTCTTTCTGCTCCATCCATAAAACAAGTCGTCAGTGCCTACCTGTTGGAATTCCTGCCCATGGCATGGGCAGCTAGACCCTCGTTGAGCATCGCGTTGCACAGACGAGAACGTGAGGCGACCTTCCTAGCTTTCGTTGGCACTTTGCGCGCTTGCAGTGCCGCCTTTAGTTGAAGCACACTCGGACCGGTGACTGATTGCAGTTGACTTTCAGTGGCCATATCCATTGTGGCTGAGAAGATAATCTGAGCAGACAGGATATGTAGGCTCTCACAAGCGGATACAGGACTAAATGGCACCCGCGACGAGCAGCGCCAATACACCAACCTCACATGCGACCACCACAGCCAAACTGACAGTCTCACTCCGCAGTTTCAAACTGCCCGCCTTACTTCCATCAAAGTGGCAAGGATAACAAATTTTCCATTCTCCATGATTCACGCAGCTCTGTACAAAGTCAACTCTGTACACACAGGTCCAAACAGCAGTCGGACAGATTCGCTGTAGATCGATCGCGGCCCTATTCGCATGCGTGTGGTTTTCCGCTATTGGCAAGCGTAGCTTTTCTTTTAGGATAACATGAGCTGATACGCCAGTAAATGTATTATATGTTTGGTGCGTTTATGTAAACTATAATTATATGTGTAAATTGGAAAGCGTTATAATGCCTAAGAGCACCAGGAAAGCACCTCCTCATTTTACGTTTGTCGAGCTGGCAAAAACTAAATACGTAGCATTTCTGAATTGCGCATGCAATATTCCAGTCCATCTACTGACCGAGCTACTCCTACAGAAAACTGAAGCAGGTAAATTGGCTGAGTACTTGGGTCCTGAGCACACAGTGCAGCTATTCAAGCTAAGGCATGAGCAGTTGCTGATGCCAGACCAGCCTCAGAGCCGGCGCTGTCACCAGTGAGAGAACGGACACCAGGCCGGTCGGTCGGGTCACCGGGCTGCTCACAGAAACTACCTCATCGCTGAGAAGCTTCCTGTCTTGTATAAAAGGCCTCGGTTTGGCATCTGGATCTCCGTAATTCCAATAGTCGCCCCTGTCGTTGCACATGTGGCTGTAGCAGCGGCGGCACATTTTCCAGCCTAACTTCTCGCAGTCGTCCCCGCAGTCGACCAATGTCAACTGGAATTTGAGCAGAGTGGGCAATCAAATCGCTTTGCTGGGATCAATGAGACAGCTGGGAATCTGACAGCTTAGTTTAGAGCAGACACAAAAGGTTGAGTAAACTGGACAACTTACACCGTTTGAAGAAAAACCTGTGCCGCAGCCCTGTTTTCTGGGACACAGCCTCCCAGTCGGATGAATAATCTTTTCCTCTTCAAAGTCTCGTGAATTGTAGCACATGATTAAATTCGGAAGTTCCGGCACCAGCTCCTTGGCGAATTTGTCGTTGCACAAATCCGTGGTGCACTCGCGGCATTGCGTCAAGTTCCCTTCTTGGATTTGGTGAACAGAGCAGGGTCCGCAGTGCATATTGAGATCCTGAAGCGTAAATTATAGCATATTATTATTGTTTGCAGCCAACAAATATTCACTGCTCAAGAGAGAGATACCCGGGCCTGTAAAATCGCGCAAATCAGATGATGAGCTGCTCACATAAAGGCCTCATAAAGTCGCTCCTGGTGTCGACATCTTCGGTGGCGGAGTAAATAAGATTAATATGACTAATCACTAATGGTCAGATGTGCATCCCACCGCTCGGTCGAAGCTATCTAAAGGCTGCGTACGGCTGTTCAGTGCAAGGACTTAGGGGGGGGGGGGCGCCACAACCCTCAATTACCCCAGCTAATGCTGGTACACATTTTACAGCTGCGTGAACTGAATTGCAATGCAGAGTTAGGTGTCTTGCTCAGGACACAAATGGTTCCGAGTAGGTTGTGAGTCCGATGCTCTAAACAAGGCTACAACCCTTATGGTTTGGCAGTGTATAACATCAATGCTCAAACTGGCGCCTCATCAATTCTTAAACTGGCGCCTCATCAATGCTTAAACTGGCGCCTCATCAATCCTCAAACTGGCGCCTCATCAATGCCCAAACTGGCGCCTCATCAATGCTCACTCAGCTTCTCTTTTTCGCTGAAGTCTAAAACTGCAAACTCCATTAGCCTAAATAAAGTGTTAAAAAGCATAAAAAACAATCCAGCACAGTATGAGCCAAGCTGACACATGATTGAATCAAATTTGAAATACGATATTAACATGAACAATCAGCAACGAATGAAGCTTATAAAAGGGATTTATTTATGAGTTTACATACGCTCGTAGCCGCCCCGTGAAATCAAAAAGTTTGATACAGGCGATACATCAGCGAGATTAACTGAGATATTTGAGTACAGAGTAGGAGAAGTAATATGTGTGATTAAATTAATCCAGAGCGCAATCAATAAAGTACATTTGAAACTTACTAATATGCAGAACTGACAGATAGAAAAACTATTTTACACAGGTAGGGCTGCCCCATCAGCAGCGCCCGAAGCGCTCAGCGCCAACTCAATTGACAGCCAGTAACAAAAATTGCACCAATGGGAAAATTGATGGCCCAATAAATAATAATAACTCAGCATTTCATAATTCGTCATCAACATCGGCTATGTTCAGTGAGAAACTTGGGCATCAGCAAAAAAGAAGACGCGGAACTACAGAAATTCGAAGGCAAAAAGCGGGCCCGCTGACTCCGTGGTCCCGAACCAGAAGCGCGCAGAACTCGATTCGAGTGCGGCCGATTTTGAAAGCGAAGGAAAAAATAGCAAAGTGCGAAAATACAGCGGTGAGCGCGAACTCAGGACTTATACAGTCAGCTGATCGCTGGCGCCACAGAGCTGGCTTTACTGGGTGCGTCGGGCGATTCTGGGGACAGAAATCAGTGTGAATGTTCCCAGTGAACTTGGAATGATCCCAGCTAACTGTAAATAATGCTAATAAAACTGAACCATCTCAGTGAACTTTGAATCATCCCTGTGAACTTTGAATCATCCCTGTGAACCGTAAACTATCCCAAATAAACTTGATTGGTCCCAGTGAACAGTGAATAGTCACAGTGAACCGTGAACAGTCACAGTGAACAGTGAACAGTCACAGTGAATAGTGAACAGTCACAGTGAACAGTGAACAGTCACAGTGAACCGTGAACAGTCACAGTGAACAGTGAACAGTCACAGTGAATAGTGAACAGTCACAGTGAACAGTGAACAGTCACAGTGAACCGTGAACAGTCACAGTGAGTGAACAGTGAACAGTCACAGTGAATAGTGAACAGTCACAGTGAATAGTGAACAGTCACAGTGAATTGTCACAGTGAACCGTGAACAGTCACAGTGAATAGTGAACAGCCACAGTGAATAGTGAACAGTCACAGTGAATAGTGAATAGTCACAGTGAACAGTGAACAGTCACAATGAACCGTGAACAGTCCCAGCGAACCGTGAACAGTCACAGTGAACCGTGAACAGTCACAGTGAACCGTGAACAGTCACAGTGAATAGTGAACAGTCACAGTGAATAGTGAACAGTCACAGTGAACCGTGAACAGTCACAGTGAACCATGAACAGTCACAGTGAATAGTGAACAGTCACAGTGAATAGTGAACAGTCACAGTGAACCATGAACAGTCACAGTGAACGGTGAACAGTCACAGTGAGTGAACAGTCACAGTGAACGGTGAACAGTCACAGTGAACCGTGAACAGTCACAGTGAACCATGAACAGTCACAATGAATAGTGAACAGTTACAGTGAACCGTGAACAGTCACAGTGAGTGAACAGTCACAGTGAACCATGAACAGTCACAATGAATAGTGAACAGTTACAGTGAACCGTGAACAGTCACAGTGAACCGTGAACAGTCACAGTGAACCGTGAACAGTCACAGTGAATGGTGAACAGTCACAGTGAACCGCAATCCCCATTAGTCCGCAGGCCCCGCAGAGACGGGTCTCCGGCACACCAGCTTCAGCGTGGATCCGGCCGACCGAATCACCTGGATGGCCTCGGTGTGCGTGATCCCCGCCAGCGGCCGGTCGTTGATGGACACGATCTCGTCGCCGACCCGCAGGCGGCCGGACTGGTGGGCGCCACCGCCCTCGGCGATCCGCAGCACGTAGAACGGCATCTGGTTGAACTCGGCGCCGCCGCGGATGGAGAAGCCGAAGCCTTTGTCCGTCTTGTGCAGCACCGCGGTGAACAGCCCGCCGGGGGGCACCGCCGGGACGCTGGCCGGCTCCGGGGAGCCGCTGGACTGGGAGGCCGGCCCGGCCACTGCCCTGCGATTGGGGAAGGAAAGAGTGGAAGAATGGGGATGGGAAATGATTAGAGAATGGGGATGAGAGAATGGGGATGGGAGAATGGGGTTGGGAGAATGGGGATGAGAGAATGGGGTTGGATGAATGGGGTTGGGAGAATAGGGATGAGAGAATGGGATGGGAGAATGGTGATGGGAGAATGGGGATGAGAGAATGGGGATGAGAGAATGGGTATGGGAGAATGGGGTTGGGGGAATGGGGATGAGAGAATGGGGTTGGATGAATGGGGTTGGGAGAATAGGGATGAGAGAATGGGATGGGAGAATGGTGATGGGAGAATGGGGATGAGAGAATGGGTATGGGAGAATGGGGTTGGGGGAATGGGGATGAGAGAATGGGTATGGGAAAATGGGTATGAGAGAATGGGGTTGGATGAATGGGGTTAGGAGAATGGGGATGGAAAAATAGGGATGAAAAATAGTGCACGATGCTGGGAGAATTAAGTGCGAGAATCCAAAAGGGATGCTGAGATGGAATAACCGAGAATAGAATAGAGGTAAAACAAATGTGCACCCGGCTCACCTGCCAATCAAGCCCGGAGGCGGTGCGCCGGCCTGGCCGGGCAGAGGCGGCCCCACGGTGAGGCGCACCTGCAGGCCGCTGTCCCGCACCATCCGGACAATGTCTTCATGATGGACGCCGGCCGCTCCAACGCCATTGACGGCCAGGATGCGGTCGCCGCGGCGCAGCTTGTCGCAGCGGGACGCCGGCGACCCGTCGATAATGTGGCCGATGAATTCGCCCAGCACCACGCCGCCGCCGCTGCCAGCTGGTGGCCGCGTCACCGAGCTGACGATCACGATGCCGAAACCTTCGTCTTGCCGGCGCGTCAGCGTTACGTCGTACGGGTAGACGGGGGCGGCGGCGTCTCCGATTAAGACAGGGTTGCGGCGAAGGCCGAGGCTTACGCGGGGCCCGGCGGACTCGAGCAGCTGCACAACCCGATGGTGCGAGGCCGCCACGCAGGGGGTCCCGTTGACGCTGACGATCTCGTCGCCCGGACGGATTCGGCCGTCAGCGTGGGCAGCTGAGCCCGGGACCAGCTGGCCGATGGTGACCTGCAGGGGAGAGGGGGTTGGCGCTCGTGTGGCTCCTGGTGTGGCGCTCGTGTGGCTCTTGGTGTGGCGCTCATATGGCTCTTGGTGTGGCGCTCATGTGGCTCTTGGTGTGGCGCTCATGTGGCTCTTGGTGTGGCGCTCGTGTGGCTCCTGGTGTGGCGCTCGTGTGGCTCTTGGTGTGGCGCTCATGTGGCTCTTGGTGAGGCGCTCATGTGGCTCTTGGTGTGGCGCTCATGTGGCTCTTGGTGTGGCGCTCATGTGGCTCTTGGTGTGGCGCTCATGTGGCTTTTGGTGTGGCGCTCATGTGGCTCTTGGTGTGGCGCTCATGTGGCTCTTGGTGTGGCGCTCATGTGTCTCTTGGTGTGGCGCTCATGTGGCTTTTGGTGTGGCGCTCATGTGGCTCTTGGTGTGGCGCTCATGTGTCTCTTGGTGTGGCGCTCATGTGGCTTTTGGTGTGGCGCTCATGTGGCTCTTGGTGTGGCGCTCATGTGGCTTTTAGTGAATCTCACTACCGAGTCTCACCTGCGACCCCTCCTCGGCGCCGCCCAGTATCCGAATGCCCAGCCCCAGCTGATTGCGCAACAGCGTGACGGTGAACTGCGGAGCCGCGGCAGCCGCTGCAGCCCGGGGCCGCCGACCCAGCGAACCGTAGCCGGCCGTGGCCGCTGAGGCTGACGGAGGCTGCGGATGAAGCTGCTGCACCTGCTGCTGCTGATGGTAGCCGCGACCCTCCACCAGACCGGTAGGAGTTCTGGGCCGCGCCGGCTGCTGCTGCTGCTGCTGCTGGTCATCGAAGGCCGAACCGCTGAGGCTGGTCTCAGGGCCGGGCGTCCGGCTGCGGAAGCGCGGGACGGTGCCAGCCGTTGAGCCCGACGATGCAGCGGAGGAGGCTGGCGGCGGGTAGGCCGTCACCGTCACGCTGGAGCTGCCCGTGTCCGGCCGGGACGAGCGGAGCGGCGCGTGCCGAGAGAAATTCGAGATTGCTGCGCCACCAGATGAGCTGCTCGGGCCGCTGCCCGCTGACGCTGCTGAGGGCAGACGGGGGCTGCCGTTGCTAAGGGGAAAAATGGTTTTTGCTAAGGGACAATGGGCGTTGCTAAGGGGAAAAACGGTTGTTGCTAAGGCACAATGGGCGTTGCTAAGGGGAAGAACGGTTGTTGCTGAGGGGAAATGGGCGTTGCTAGGAGGAGAACTGCCTAGGGGAGAACAGGCACGATGGGGCTGTTGCTAAGGCACAAACAAAGGGATCTCACGTGGCAGGAAGCTGGAGTGCCCGAAGCCGACAGCGGCAGTCGCTGAGTCCGCCAAGGACGCCAAGCCGCCGCTGTGCGACGCTGAAGTCCGGAAGGTGGGCGGCCCCGCCGCGGAGGCCTGCGGCAGGCTGCCCCGCTGCAGTAGGAAGCTGCAGTCCTGCCCGATGGGGCACTCGGCGAGAATTCGAACCACGTCTGTGTGGGGCAGCTCCTTGACCCGGCGGGAGTTCACCTCGATCAGCAGGTCGCCGGGCTGCGTTGGGATTCAGAATGTAAGGGGATAAATTTGGGATCAGTCAACCCAAAATGGATTTTGCAACCCAATGGGATATCAAGGGATTTCACAGGGCCTAGGGGATATAATGAGATTTTGCAGGGCCTAGGGGATATCGTGGGATTTTGCAGGGCCTAGGGGATATCATGGGATTTTGCAGGGCCTAGGGGATATCATGGGATTTTGCAGGGCCTAGGGGATATCGTGGGATTTTGCAGGGCCTAGGGGATATCGTGGGATTTTGCAGGGCCTAGGGGATATCATGGGATTTTGCAGGGCCTAGGGGATATCGTGGGATTTTGCAGGGCCTAGGGGATATCATGGGATTTTGCAGGGCCTAGGGGATATCGTGGGATTTTGCAGGGCCTAGGGGATATCGTGGGATTTTTCAGGGCCTGTTGCCAGTCCAGCCCTCACCTGTAGACCGCGGCAGCGGCTCTCATCAACAATCTGTCGGATCCGCTGGCCCTGAGGCGAGTCGGCGATGGTGAAGCCGAACCCGGCCACGCTGCGGTTGATCACCGCCTTGATCAGCTCTGCCCGGCCGAGGGACATCCCGGACATGCCGGCCAGAGCCGCACCCGCCTGTCCGGGACTGCCGAGGCCGGAGCTGCCCGAGTGCGAGCTGCGCTGCGACCCGGCGCCGTTGGTGTCCAGGGCCGCCGCTACCTTCGTGATGACCTCGGCCCGGGGGTCGCTGGCGCTCACGGGCAGGCGGTAGCCGGTGCTCACCGTCAGGGTCACCAGCTGGCCCGGCTCGATCTGCCGGAACAGGCTGATCAAGTCCTCGTGAGTGCCGCCCAGCACCAGCTGCTCGTTCACGTACACCAGCACGTCTCCGCTCTGCAGCCGCCCGTCCTCGGCTGCTGGCCCGCCCGGTACTAGCGACTTCACCTGCAGGTTGGGGAGCAGTGACGGTTGGGATGATGCGAATCAATGACAGAAGGGATAATAGGGATTAAATACGAGGAATGATTGGGATAATTGGGGTCAATGATAATTGGGATAATTAGGATCAATGACAGTTTGGATAAATTGGGATCAATGATGACTGGGATAAAATGGGATCAATGATGATTGGGATAATTGGTATTAATTATTATTGGGATAATTGGGATCAATGATGATTGGGATAAAATGGGATTAATGGTGATTGGGATAATTGGGATGATTGAGATCATTGATGATTTAGATAATTGGGATTATTGATGATTGGGATAATTGGGATTATTAATGACTGGGATAATACGGGATCAATGATGATTGGGATAATTGGGATTATTGATAATTGGGATAATTGGGATCAATACAAATGATAGGGATATGGGATGAAATGCAGACGAAGGGTGACCAAGCCATGCGATGATAATACACTAAGGGATAAAAGCGACTGCAACATCCCCCAGCAACAGGCAGCCCAAGCGACCTGCAGGAACTCGGGCTTGGCGCGGTCGCCGCCGCCCACGATGGTGATGCCGAGGCCGCCGGGCGACTTAACCAGCCGGACCGTCAGCAGCTCCCCGGCCAGGCGGCTGGGGTTGGCGGTGAACATGCCCGGGTCCTGGCGGATGCCGCGGAACTGGATCGACCTGCCCGATGCTGCCGGGTTAGACGAGGCTGCAAGCATTGAAGGCATATTTGCATGGCATGATTTGACTACTGTCAGTAGCCAACTAATGGTTTTAACAGCGGAGAACAATATAGCTAATCCTGATATAGTTGTTTTCTGTTAAAAAAATAACTGATCAGTTGACTGCCCATACTCGCTAAGTTAGGTGACCTCAGATGAACTTGGCGCTCTGAGGTATGGGGACGAATGACCTCAGATATATGGATGGTCATATAACCTTAGAACTCCGGGGGTTCAGGTGCCCTTGGAGCTCTGAGGTATCAGATGACCACAGAATCCTGGATGGGGTGTCAGATGACCACAGAATCCTGGATGGGGCGTCAGATGACCACAGAATCCTGGATGGGGCGTCAGATGACCACCAGACCACAGAATCCTGGATGGGGTGTCAGATGACCACAGAATCCCGGATGGGGTGTCAAATGACTTAAAAACCCTGGATGAAGTGTCAGATGACCTCAGAGCCTTTGATAGGGTGTCAGATGACCTCAAAACCTTGGATAGGGTGTCAGATGACCTCAAAACCTTGGATAGGGTGTCAGATGACCTCCAAAACCTTGGATAGGGTGTCAGATGACCTCCAAAACCTTGGATAGGGTGTCAGATGACCCCAGAACCTTGGATAGGGTGTCAGATGACCTCAAAACCTTTGATAGGGTGTCAGATGACCTCAAAACCTTGGATAGGGTGTCAGATGACCTCAAAACCTTGGATAGGGTGTCAGATGACCTCAAAACCTTGGATAGGGTGTCAGATGACCTCAAAACCTTGGATAGGGTGTCAGATGACCTCCAAAACCTTGGATAGGGTGTCAGATGACCTCAAAACCTTATATAGGGTGTCAGATGACCTCCAAAACCTTGGATAGGGTGTCAGATGACCTCCAAAACCTTGGATAGGGTGTCAGATGACCCCAGAACCTTTGATAGGGTGTCAGATGACCTCAACACCTTGGATAGGGTGTCAGATGACCTCAAAACCTTTGATAGGGTGTCAGATGACCTCAGAACCTTTGATAGGGTGTCAGATGACCTCAGAACCTTGGATAAGGTGTCAGATGACCTCAAAACCTTTGATAGGGTGTCAGATGACCTCAAAACCTTGGATAGGGTGTCAGATGACCCCAGAATTTTTGATAGGGTGTCAGATGACCTCAAAACCTTTGATAGGGTGTCAGATGACCTCAAAAGCTTGGATAGGGTGTCAGATGACCCCAGAACCTTTGATAGGGTGTCAGACGACCTCAGAACCCTGAATAGGGTTTCAGATGACCTCAGAACCCTGGATGGGGTGTCAGATGACCACAGAATCCCGGATGGGGTGTCAAATGACTTAAAAACCCTGGATGAAGTGTCAGATGACCTCAGAGCCTTTGATAGGGTGTCAGATGACCTCAAAACCTTTGATAGGGTGTCAGATGACCTCAAAACCTTGGATAGGGTGTCAGATGACCTCAGAACCTTGGATAGGGTGTCAGATGACCTCAAAACCTTGGATAGGGTGTCAGATGACCTCAAAACCTTGGATAGGGTGTCAGACGACCTCAGAACCCTGAATAGGGTTTCAGATGACCTCAGAACCCTGGATGGGGTGTCAGATGACCTCGGAACCCTGAGGAGGGGTCAAATGACCTCCTAATTGTTTAGATCTCTAATCCAACCGAAAATAAAAACTTTCCTAATGTACTTTTAAAAGCCTAATGTACACAGAGTTGCCGGCTTGTTGGCCCAGGAAACGCCAGTTTGACAATCCGATTAGAGAGATTAGAGGCTGCCAAGGCCGGCAGCCCGTCTTCCTACCGCATTCCTGGCCCACAGACGAAGGTAACGGGCAAACAAACAAAGCAGACAGGGGCAAATTTGGTGCGCGAATTCCCATAACCCAGAGAGAGAGAACAAAAAGGTCAGCATCAATCTAATTTGCCACATATTTTCGCCCTACCCAGATTTCAGTCCAGCTTATTGTGGACAAAGCACCCAGTGACTATGGACACCCTGTCGCGAATGGCACCGAGCAAGCCTTCAAAATTCATCAGCTCATCAATCGCATGTCTGCATCAGCTGACTTCGGCAGCCACTGGTGTTTACCTAGGAGTAGCTTCTGGAACTTCAACAGTTAGCACCCAGTGACTAACCATAACTCTGTCGAGAGTGTTGCAGAGCAAGCCTTCGCAGTAGGAAAAGCTCAACTACGCGAAATCCTCGACAAGTAATCAGGTATCTCCCCGACACCGTCGGTACCTTCAAAAAGTGGCACCAATCGACTTTGGAGCTCTGTTTCCGAATAATGAAGCTTTTTCAAAGCCAGAAAGCATGTTGACTGAGAGGTTGAGAGGCTAATAGAGGATATCCTGCAGATGATGCATCGTTGGCTTTGAACACATCGTTGAATATCCCGACGGTCCGAAGGGCTGGCCACTTGATGATTCTTGTTTGAGAAGGTGCGTAAAAAGCGCTGATCAGTGTTATTGAATTTCGTGTACCTGCGTAACTTAATAATGGATTTTTTTCGCGGATCGAATGGTCTTCATCTGGTTTCAGTTGGTATCTTTTACACTCTAGGTCGCTTTGATAGTAAATAACGACAAGACCAACCTGGTTCGACCATAACTACAACCATAATAACCCACACACTAAAAACCACCCAGAGACCAGCTTCATCTCTATAATAATAAATCGAAGCCGGAGGCTGTGCAGTTAAGAAGAATTTACAACCCGAACCCCTGGGGGAGAGACAGTTGGCAATAAAACTGAAATTGGGCATCGCAAAGGGCGGCCAACAAGCAGAGCAGATGAAGCTGTGTAATATTCGGCTTAGTCTGCCTCTCAGTAAGGCTTCATCTTATGGAGATGACTGAACGATTGAGTGTCTTATACTTTGTTTAACGCAATCATTGTTGAGTAATGCCGCTTAATTAGGAATGGGCTTTGTCTCAGCCCAATAATGGCCAATCATGGCACTAGTACACCCAATCATGGCACTAGTACACCCAATCATGGCACTAGTACACCCAATCATAGCACTAGTACACCCAATCATGGCACTAGTACACCCAGTCATGGCACTAGTACACCCAATCATAGCACTAGTACACCCAATCATAGCACTAGTACACCCAATCATGGCACTAGTACACCCAATCATGGCACTAGTACACCCAATCATAGCACTAGTACACCCAATCATGGCACTAGTACACCCAATCATGGCACTAGTACACCCAATCATGGCACTAGTACACCCAATCATAGCACTAGTACACCCAATCATGGCACTAGTACACCCAATCATAGCACTAGTACACCCAATCATGGCACTAGTACACTCAATCATGGCACTAGTACACCCAATCATAGCACTAGTACACCCAATCATGGCACTAGTACACTCAATCATGGCACTAGTACACCCAATCATAGCACTAGTACACCCAATCATGGCACTAGTACACTCAATCATGGCACTAGTACACCCAATCATGGCACTAGTACACTCAATCATGGCACTAGTACACCCAATCATAGCACTAGTACACCCAATCATGGCACTAGTACACTCAATCATGGCACTAGTACACTCAATAATGGCACTAGTACACCCAGTCATGGCACTAGTACACTCAATCATGGCACTAGTACACTCAATCATAGCACTAGTACACCCAGTCATGGCACTAGTACACTCAATCATGGCACTAGTACACTCAATCATAGCACTAGTACACTCAATCATGGCACTAGTACACTCAATCATGGCACTAGTTCACCCAATCATGGCACTAGTACACCCAATCATGGCACTAGTACACCCAATCATGGCACTAGTACACTCAATCATGGCACTAGTACACTCAATCATGGCACTAGTACACCCAGTCATGGCACTAGTACACTCAATCATGGCACTAGTACACTCAATCATAGCACTAGTACACCCAGTCATGGCACTAGTACACCCAATCATGGCACTAGTACACTCAATCATGGCACTAGTACACTCAATCATGGCACTAGTACACTCAATCATGGCACTAGTACACCCAATCATGGCACTAGTACACTCAGTCATGGCACTAGTACACTCAATCATGGCACTAGTACACCCAATCATGGCACTAGTACACCCAATCATGGCACTAGTACACCCAATCATGGCACTGGTACACCCAATCATGGCACTAGTACACTCAATCATGGCACTAGTACACCCAATCATGGCACTAGTACACCCAATCATGGCACTAGTACACTCAATCATGGCACTAGTACACTCAATCATGGCACTAGTACACTCAATCATGGCACTGGTACACCCAATCATGGCACTGGTACACCCAATCATGGCACTGGTACACCCCAAAATGGCCCTCACCAGTGGCAGAGGCGGTCCCAGCCGGTCTCTGACTGGCGGCCACAGCGTGCTGCGCCAGGCCGTTAGTGAAAGACCGGGACTGCGGCAGGCCCTGAGCAGCAGGAGTTGCCACGCTGGGCCTCTCGTACTGAGTCTTCTTGTTGATGTGGCTGCAGTCAGGAAGTGAAAGCCGAAGTTAGGCAATAAAGTACAAACTAGACGCTAAAAAACAGTGTGTAAAATAGCAGTGCGTAATCAATTCCAAACCGATGGCCCCAGAGTCGCCTAAGTTGGCATAAAAACTCAATGAATATGTATTAGCAAGCTGACTTGTTCACGCAGACAGTCGTTGGCCCCGGGCGGAGCGCACAGGCTTATAAATACAGGTGCGAATCCGCCCCAGTGTGTGCGCAGTGGTACATCGGTAAGAAAGCATTTGTATATTGCACCGCCTTGTAGCAAATGCACGCAAAGCCGATTTAAGCAGAGGGACGGGCGATTTCGTTTCCTATAAAACATTCTGGACGGCTGGCTTTGCATGCAAATATAAAATTCTTTTTGGGGCTATCAAATTTAAATATCATTTCTATGTAAACAGTACATGCCAGCCTTTAAAATGCTTTCTAAGAAACGACGTTTCCCAACCATCTGCTTAAGCCGTCCTTGTCATTCTTGAATTCATGTTTATTGAGTCACTGCGAGACGGACATTTAAAACCTAGCTTTAAAAAGCGTATTTTCTCAACATATCAGCAAAATTAAAAGTACATAAAAACCGAAGCGCTTAAGATTTTTGTACTCTATATTTTCCCAAAGCGAGTGGCAGATATGCTGCAACTAAAATTAATATTTCAACAAAATAGTTTTCAATAAAAACAGTAATAATATGGTTAGTTTAAAACCTACTCAATCGCAGCTGCAATTATACAAATAATTTCTCCTCCTGTGGCCTCCGAATAGCCAGCCCAGCTTACCAAGAATTTCTTAGCGAATAATTTGACTGGTCTGGCGAGGCACTGCGGAGGTCAGGCAGTTCATGACAGCGTGTTGCTACTGGCAACAATCAACAATTACTAGAAGCTTTCAATAAAAAAGCGTGCACAATGTCCGGGACTCGAACCTAGGACTCGTGTTCTCTTATTCAGTCGAAATCCAGCAGCTCAGCTGCTCATCTTGCTGCCCCTGACACATAATTGCTGAGATGCCAAGGCCCACGGGAGGGGTTGCTGAGATGCCAATGCCCACAGGAGGGGTTGCTGAGATGCCAATGCCCACGGGAGGGGTTGCTGAGATGCCAATGCCCACGGGAGGGGTTGCTGAGATGCCAATGCCCACGGGAGGGGTTGCTGAGATGCCAATGCGGCAATGCCCACAGGAGGGGTTGCTGAGATGCCAATGCCCACGGGAGGGGTTGCTGAGATGCCAATGCCCACGGGAGGGGTTGCTGAGATGCCAAGGCCCACAGGAGGAATTGCTGAGATGCCAAGGCTCATGGGAGGGGTTGCTGAGATGCCAAGGCTCATGGGAGGAATTGCTGAGATGCCAAGGCTCATGGGAGGAATTGCTGAGATGCCAAGGCTCACGGGAGGGGTTGCTGAGATGCCAAGGCCCACAGGAGGGGTTGCTGAGAAGCCAAGGCTCATGGGAGGGGTTGCTGAGATGCCAAGGCTCATGGGAGGAATTGCTGAGATGCCAAGGCTCATGGGAGGAATTGCTGAGATGCCAAGGCCCACGGGAGGGGTTGCTGAGATGCCAAGGCCCACGGGAGGGGTTGCTGAGATGCCAAGGCCCACGGGAGGGGTTGCTGAGATGCCAAGGCCCACGGGAGGGGTTGCTGAGATGCCAAGGCCCACGGGAGGGGTTGCTGAGATGCCAAGGCCCACGGGAGGGGTTGCTGAGATGCCAAGGCTCACGGGAGGGGTTGCTGAGATGCCAGTCCGATATACTAAAATACGCATACCACATAGCCGATTCAGCCATGTAGACATAATTGCATAAGCATAAAATGCACTCATAACAAATATTAATACGCATCCTCAGGTTTAGTGAGATAAAATGCAAACGCGTGAATATTTATTTTATCTAGACGAGCGAGCATGCCGCACACGTGACCAGAGCTCCAAACTCTGACTTATCTTATCAAGTTCAAATACTGCGACACTTTGCATAAGCCAAATAGATCTTATTCTGAACACTGGCCTCAGCCTGGGGCCCTGGGAATCAACAGCAATAACAGTAAAATCAACAACAATAACAACACACACAGCAACAGCGAAAACAACACAAATAGTAACGGAAGGATGACTCACTCGATATAGAACACTCCGTACTTTGGGTCCACAACTTTCTCCCACCCGTCTGGCAGCACCTCGTCCTCCGCGCTGTCTCCACCACCGCCTGCGGCTCCTCCTGGCACCGAGGCCGCTTCAACAGCCTCGCTGCTGGACTGCGACCTCAGCCTGCGGATAGAACCGTCTGGCGCGGTGCCCCGCCCGCCTCCGCCGCTGCCATCCACGTCTCCGTCCAGATCGCCTCCGCGGAACAGCCCGGTGGCATCCGCGGACGGCTTGGGCGTGCCGTACCTGCGAATGGGTGAACATTACCCCCGGAGCATGAATTGATGGGTGAATATTACCCCCGGAGCATGAATAGATAGGTGAACATTACCCCCGGAGCATGGATAGATAGGTGAACATTACCCCCGGAGCATGGATACATGGGTGAACATTACCCCCGGAGCATGAATAGATAGGTGAACATTACCCCCGGAGCATGGATAGATAGGTGAACATTACCCCCGGAGCATGGATAGATGGGTAAACATTACCCCCGGAGCATGGATAGATGGGTAAACATTACCCCCGGAGCATGGATAGATGGGTAAACATTACCCCGGAGCATGGATAGATAGGTAAACATTACCCCCGGAGCATGGATAGATGGGTAAACATTACCCCCGGAGCATGGATAGATGGGTAAACATTACCCCCGGAGCATGGATAGATGGGTAAACATTACCCCCGGAGCATGGATAGATAGGTAAACATTACCCCCGGAGCATGGATAGATGGGTAAACATTACCCCCGGAGCATGGATAGATGGGTAAACATTACCCCCGGAGCATGGATAGATGGGTAAACATTACCCCCGGAGCATGGATAGATGGGTAAACATTACCCCCGGAGCATGGATAGATGGGTAAACATTACCCCCGGAGCATGGATAGATGGGTAAACATTACCCCCGGAGCATGGATAGATGGGTAAACATTACCCCCGGAGCATGGATAGATGGGTGAACATTACCCTGTCTATTAATCCTCGATGACTGATCCCCACCGCACGGTACCCACCTGTTCCCCTCGTACAGCCCGCTCTCCAGCAGCTGCCCGGACCGCTCCATCTCCAGGAACTGCTCAACAGTGAGGAACTGATAGTCCACGCCATCAATCTCGTGCTCCCTCTTCTTCCTGGTGGTCACGGGCACAGTGCGCAGGTAGAGATTCTCTCTAATAGTGTTCTGCAAGGCGTAGTCCGCGCTGTCGACTTGGAATTTGGCGCCAAGAAAATCGCGCAGCTCAGTTGGCAGACAGGCGGCTGGCACAGTCTTCACCATGATTGGCGACCCGTTCCTGCTGAGCTTCTCCACCAGCTCGCGGACATCGCGCAGGGTGAAACCGCTGACTTTGTGGCCCTGGATCTCCAGCACCACGCTGTTGGGCTGCAGGCTGCCGTGCCACAGCACGCACCGCTTCTCGTCCACGCTGTTCAGCAGGCAGAACCGGCCGCTGTCCGCCCCGCCGGCCAGGTCCAGCACCAGGTGGCTGTCGGTGATCTGGGCAGACACCGTGACCTCCCGGATCTGGCTGCTCCAGTCTGCTGGCGCACCAGGCCCGCCATTTGGTTTCATTGCTGGCACTCGGCTATGGCCGACGCTCGGGTCTGATCTGTGCACTCGGTGCCCTCAATAAATCAATGCGGTTGGCCGAATTCTTCGCGCGCAGCTAAGGGCGGCGGTCGGCACTTTGATGCGTGGACATGAAAATAAAAAAAAAGTGTGCAGAAACTGTAGCAATGTAGGGTTAGTGAACTGCCATGTTTGCAACAGTAAACAGATTGATATAATAAGGGGCAATAAAGGATGTCAACTAAACCAAACTGATACAGCATTATCTACAAGCATATAGGCTGTTCAACAATGCTCAAAAGTGATAAGGGATTGATTTGTCTGTTTTTGAATTTGATTTTCGATTTTTAATTATCAGGGACAATAGACAAGGTGAAAACAATGCTAAGCTGAGTCAATTCTATAACTAAGTTGTTTTTTTAACTTATCTATACACTTACAACCTGAATTTTACATGGCCAATACAATATGGTAGTTTTCAAGAAAATGAACATATGAATGTTTGTACTTGTATTTATATCTAAAGAGCCTTTTCTAACATTACTTTGCCTTGTATACAAGTTAAATGTTTTCTTTTTATTTGTTTGGTTTTAATCACTTGTGTTAGTGTTTCTTTAAAGCATTTTTATATTTTTCTTTTTTATTTGAACTTACTTTATACTTTTTCTATTTACCTTATTAATCATTGATACCATGTTGATTTATTTAACAATATACCTACCTTGGCTACCTTGTCACCTAGATAGGTTTGGTAGGTCAGTTAAGTATTATATACTGGATGTTCCAAAAAACTTGACATATATTTTTGTTCCAAAAAGGTCAGTATCACTACTTAAACTATAATTTTTCATTTAGTTATAAAAGATTGATCTATTTTTATTTCAGCCACCAAATTGGAAATTAGAAATACTCTAAATTGAAACTAATGTTCTCACTTACAATAGTTAGCATACTAACTAGGCTTGCTTAATATTTTTGCTTTTATTTGTTTTAGTGCAAAATTATAGCACTTTTTATTTTCATGGTAAAAGAACATGTCTAGTTTTTTTGCAACAGGAAATATATTATATATATGATATGAATATACAAATTGTTTAGAATTATAGAAAACTATTTCAATTAAAATATTATAAATTCTTCTAGCATATAAACAATGTATTATTACACTTATAGTTCTAAACAATTGATATCTATTTGCATCCTAAATATCTTAATTTTTTATATGATCTTATAACTTTATAGAAATATCTAATTTGCATCTAAAAACTTGAATTGAAATGATAAACATTAAAAACTTAAGTAAATGGAACTAAAAACAATCAATATAACATTTGTAATAAATAAAACATCTTGAAATGACCAATCAAGTATCATATAGTTAAGATGATGTATCATGTGTAAAAAACTATTCATTATTAGAACTAAGAGATAAACTGCTTATGCCTATTTAAACTTTATATGACCTATGTTTCTCTATGATATTTTTACTATTTTTTTAAAGATATTCTTTCTATCTACATAATCTATATAATATATATACCAAAGCAAAGATAAAATATATATATTAAATTCTTAAAAAACATTATGGCTCATATTTTTGCTTGCCATTGCCTTATCAGCCAATTTTTTTGCAAAATGTTTTAAATATGTAATATATACAATCTAAGAATAATTGAATGGTAAAATGTTAGATTAGTATGTTATCAATTCGCAAAAAGTCATTTTTGTAAAAATTTGGACATTTTTCTAAGCAGAAAACATCATTAATTTTGTGTACCTTTTAAAAACAAAAGGAAAGCTTTGGAAGGTTGAAACAAACTATAGATAAAATTATAATACTTGCATAATCAGATAAAAACATTAGCCACCATATAATCTATTATATTTTTATAATATTGGTACTTCAAAGTTAATAAATTGACAGAAAAAAAATATGTTACGACCACAACAGTTACAACTAGCACACAAACAAAGTTAGATAAGCAACTTCTCCATTAGACAATTTCTTCAATCATTAAAATATTGCACTCAAAAAGGTTCCACAGATGTTAACATCTTTTTGTAGAAGTTTCATTGTTTGGCATATACTATGTGCATAGAAATTTTTAGTTAAACTTTAAAAACCTGTTTTTCTATTTTTCTATTGTTACGACCACAGCACTTTTTTATCATGTTGTTAAATGCATTAAAAATGTATTTGCACCTATAATTTGCAAAATAATAAAGTATTATATGTTGATTGTTCTTTTAAAGTCAAACCTGACTTTCTATAATGGTATGACTTTGAGTTCTATTTCATTTCTTCTAGAATTGTTCCAACCACGCTTATATGGAATCACCCTTATAACAACATTTAATTAACACTCTTAATGGGAGCCATAGTCCAGATCATGCTGGGTGTATACCCAAACAAAACTGAATAATTTAAAACACATGCCATAAAAATTAAGTGCACACCTATTCTAAAAACTATACTAGTGTTGCAACAATAAATGACCTTTTTATTGCATAATGGAACCTTTTTGGTAAATAATGTAGTTGATTTTAATGCTTTTTTGGTAGGGCCTAATACTATTTTATAGCAAAAAATCATCCATCTAAAGATTTACAATAACTCTTCCCTTTGATTCTCTTAAGTGCATACCAAGTGTGCACAGATACTATTTTCTTAAAAATGATGCATGCCAATTGGAACTATACAAGACCTATGCACACCTAAATTTTTGGGCATAAAAGGGTCTACTATATGATCTGGGGTATAGAATGGGAGCAAATCTAGAAAACTAAGTGGGATACTATGCTAAGTATGTAAATATATAAGCTAACTTTAATACTAATACTAGGTGTAAAGCAAATACAAATCTAGACAATTTTAAATTGGGAAGTCTATATAACTAAAGTTGACTATGTCTGTCTGTCTGTCTGTCTATCTGTTTGTGAAGTTCACGTTTTAGAATGAACCACAAGACCAATCTTCACAGGACTTGCACTGTTAGCTTGCAAATTTTCCGGCGGTGATGTGGCAGATTTTGCTAAAATTTCTGATAATGCAAAGGATGTTTAATTTGCAAAAAACTGCTTTTTGTTCCCGGAATTTCCGTGCTCAGTTGAAAAAAAGGCTTCCTGACTGCCAATTTGGCTGACTTGATTGAGGTTGCATTAGCAATCTAGCCTATCTCTCTAGTGTATTTCATTTAACTAGGCTGATTTGTGTGCAGAAAGGAATGGGGGTTTGTTGGCTCACTTGGCAATGTGCAATGGTGTGTATACCCCTGGCTGCAAGGGGGCATCAAAATTTAGCTTTGGCAATGGTCGGGGAGAGAATTTTAGTGATTGCACCATAAAATTTTGCTATCTTGGCAGTGTATTTTCCCTCCAGTGGGGGGATGGTTGCATTCTCAGTGGCGGCGTGGGTACACTTGGACCCTAGCTAACTGGCAGATAGTGAAATTCAATGCATTAACTTGCGAGCCTTTTTAGCAGGCAGTGAACGTACACTCAATAGTTCAATGCTTTAAATCAGAAAGTTTCAAATGCTAACTGTTGCTCAATTTTTGAACTTTGAGAGGAGAGACTTATATTGCTAGAAAGATCTTGCAACGCTGAGTTCAGGGATATAAGTTGTTTGCTTTAACTGTAAAAATGAAAAGCACAGCATTCAGTTAGTATCATAGTATGTCATATGAACATTGTAGGCCGGGGGCCAATTGAAAATGGATAGCTATGTACACTGCTGGGGCAGGGAGAGAGTTGCGCTCAAATGCAATTATCAATTGCGAGGCCTCTGGGTTTGGGGCTCAAATTTGTACACGCAAAATATATCGTATATTTATACAATATATGGGTGCTATTGTAAACTGTCTAACGGGTGCTGTTGTAAACTATCTAACAGGTGCTGTTGTAACTGTCTAACAGGTGTTGTTGTAACTGTCTAATGGGTGCTGTTGTAACTGTCTAACGGGTGCTGTTGTAACTGTCTAACAGGTGCTGTTGTAACTGTCTAACAGGTGCTGTTGTAACTGTCTAACAGGTGCTATTGTAAACTGTCTAACAGGTGCTGTTGTAACTGTCTTATGGGTGCTGTTGTAACTGTCTTATGGGTGCTGTTGTAACTGTCTAATGGGTGCTGTTGTAACTGTCTAACGGGTGCTGTTGTAACTGTCTAATAGGTGCTGTTGTAAACTGTCTAATGGGTGCTGTTGTAAACTGTCTAACGGGTACTGTTGTAAACTGTCTAATGGGTGCTATTGTAAACTGTCTAATAGGTGCTGTTGTAACTGTCTAATGGGTGCTGTTGTAACTGTCTAACAGGTGCTGTTGTAACTGTCTAACAGGTGCTGTTGTAACTGTCTAACGGGTGCTGTTGTAACTGTCTAATGGGTGCTGTTGTAACTGTCTAATGGGTGCTGTTATAAACTGTCTAACGAGTGCTGTTGTAAACTGTCTAACGGGTGCTATTGTAAACTGTCTAATAGGTGCTATTGTAACTTTCTAACGGATGCTATTGTAAACTGTCTAACGGGTGCTGTTGTAACTGTCTAACGGGTGCTGTTGTAAACTGTCTAATGGGTGCTGTTGTAAACTGTCTAACGGGTACTATTGTAACTGTCTAACAGGTGCTGTTGTAAACTGTCTAATGGGTGCTGTTGTAACTGTCTAACGGGTGCTGTTGTAACTGTCTAATGGGTGCTGTTGTAACTGTCTAACAGGTGCTGTTGTAACTGTCTAACGGGTGCTGTTGTAACTGTCTAATGGGTGCTGTTGTAACTGTCTAATGGGTGCTGTTATAAACTGTCTAACGGGTGCTGTTGTAAACTGTCTAACGGGTGCTGTTGTAAACTGTCTAATAGGTGCTATTGTAACTTTCTAACGGATGCTGTTATAAACTGTCTAACGGGTGCTGTTGTAAACTGTCTAACGGGTACTATTGTAACTGTCTAACAGGTGCTGTTGTAAACTGTCTAATGGGTGCTGTTGTAACTGTCTAACGGGTGCTGTTGTAACTGTCTAATGGGTGCTGTT
This sequence comes from Macrostomum lignano, assembly GCA_002269645.1. NCBI lineage: Eukaryota > Metazoa > Platyhelminthes > Macrostomidae > Macrostomum > Macrostomum lignano. The sequence goes on from NIVC01000326.1 coordinate 237,798, forward strand.
ATAAACTGTCTAATGGGTACTGTTGTAACTATCTAATGGGTGCTATTGTAAACTGTCTAATGGGTGCTGTTGTAACTGTCTAATGGGTGCTGTTGTAAACTGTCTAAGGGGTGCTGTTGTAACTGTCTAATGGGTGCTGTTGTAAACTGTCTAAGGGGTGCTGTTGTGAACTATCTAACGGGTGCTATTGTAAACTGTCTAACAGGTGCTATTGTAAACTGTCTAATGGGTGCTGTTGTAACTGTCTAATGGGTGTTATTGTAAACTGTCTAATGGCAAGAGTTACAATCAACCAATGGTGCTTTTGTTTAGAACTATAGAGTGGGTAAAATTGCTACCTGCTTTCTACTGGGTTTCTCTGCTTCAGGTGTCTGTTTTCTAGAGGGCTGTCTCTGGCTGATCTTTTTGTCTTCTCGCAGGTTGTCAAAGATCAAGAAAAGTGCTTGCTTGAAAAAATGTTTGGGACCCACAAAGTGGGTCAACCTACTAGTGCAATACTAAAGTTATATATATTTATGCAAAATTGGTAGGCCTAATATATATATATATTAATGTTCTTAGTGCACTTTGTATATAATAACTAGAGGTTGGACGGGATCCCGATCCCGATCCTGAAATCTCGGGATCCCGAAGAAAATTGAATTCCTGCGGGACTAGAATCCGGCTGAATCCCAACCCTAAAAAACTTGAGATTTAAGAACAGGTCTTTTTATTAAACATTTATAGAATTAGTGATTACTTGAAAGTATTTTGCTTTAACTTGTACTCGTTACATTATTTACTTTATTAGTTACAAAACTTCATATCAATTTCGTTGTGTTTTACTTCTTGATCTTGACAATCTTTTCTCAATTTTGTTTAACTTTACATGGACAATACACTAAAAGACCTGATCCTGATTCTCAAATCCCAATCCTAATCCCGATCTTGAGAAAAAAATTATTCCTGATCCCGATCCCGCCTAGAGATTTCAATTCCGTCCGACCTCTAATAATAACATGTATTTTCCTTATAAAAAAAACTTATAATTTAACAGGGGGTGCACACTCTATATGCCTCCTTAAATCTACCATTAGTACATAGCTTGATAGCTATGTAAGTTTATAAAATATATTTATATAATTGATATATCATTAATAATTTTTTGTTCATTTCTCTGAATTTTATTTAGTAAAGTCTAGTAATATAGATTCTAGGCTTTAATCCAATTTGAATATAATAAATTTTTAATTAAACAATTTTACACTTAAATATTATATTCTCATTTTAGCACCACAGGCACTCATGAGTCATTTAGGAGGCACTATATTTTGGTACCCTAAGGAAAAATTCTTGTTTAATACAATGAGTCACAAGGTGAGGTGGGGGGGGGGGACAAAACATTGGCATGTCCCCCCATAGCTTTTACTGGGTGGGGGAGACAAAGCATTGAATTGGCATGTCCATCCAATGTCCCCTCTTCCTCTTTCCCTAGTAGCAATGTGCCTGCTCATTGCTCATGGCCCATGGGGAATATATTCACGATTTTTGGTGCCTGTGCTTTTTGTTGCCCAGCATTTTGGTGCACCAGCTTGCTTTTCAGTGTTTTTAATTATAATTTTGAATTGGACACAAAAATATAGAAAGTCAAAAGTGAGCCCAAATAATATTTAAGGGTCCCTGGGCATTTCAATGACAAGACATTTCAGTGAGAGTTTTTTTGGTGACAATTTAATTTTGGAGGTTTCGGTGACAAGTTTAGACTATTCGGTGACACATTTTAAAAAATGAAAGTTAATTTTGTCTGTAAGATAATATATAGGGCCCTACTCATGAACAAGAGACAAGAGTTAATAGGCCTAGGGCCAACTCAAAACTTAAGTAAGTGCTTTGACTTTGCAATACTTATTTACTTAAAAATACATTTTCACTCATTTTTATTGAGGTTCATAAAACAAAACAGAATAAAATCACATCGCGGGTCGAAAGAATGCCGATTTTTTAATTTAAGGATCGGGGCAGGCCGCAGGCGATGAGATCAATAGGAAATGACAATTCAATTCAATGTTGTAAAAACGATGATTACTTTTCTTAGAAACAAAGTATTTATTTATTTTCATAAAAGTGCACCATCCAGGCTAGATTATTTCTTATTAAAAAATTTCAAAACGCATGTTAATTTTATATTTTTTTTTAAAAGCAAGTTACATGGGAGACTGTGTTTAACTATGTATTTTTTTTAATGTAAAAAAATTCACAAGAACTGCGCGCGCGCGCGCGCGCTTCTCGAGATCTGCATGAAACTCAATCATTTTAGCTTTTCCTGAAGCTGGAAATCAAAAGAAATTTCTAAGCTCTACACTCTACAGTGGAAAATTGTTTCTAAGCGTCAGAATCACACTGCTATTTTGCATTTTGGGTCTAAATTTAGGATGCCGAGTTGAAAATCACAATGCCATCAATTGAATTTGAATAGGGGAATAGTATCAGTCAAAAAATCTAAATAAAAAAACACAATGTAATGTCACTGACTCACTATCTACCCTCTAAACAAAGTTCAGAGACTTTCCCTCTCGTATGCATAGATGTTGCAAAAATTTGCAGATTACTTATAGGCCCTAGTTAACTGGAATTTAGCAATTTGATAGACAGCTTGAAGCTTCAATAATCCTTCCTTAGGCTAGGCCTAGCTTTAGCCTAGGCCTATCAGTAGGGCCTATCAATGATAAAAGACAAAAGTTAAGATAGGCCTTGCCATTGTGGGTAGCTGAAATTATTATTAATTATAGTAAATATAAAAATTAAATGTAAAATAAAATTGTAGGCTATAGCCATCTTGAATTGAAAAGTAAAATACCATGTTGGCTTTTGGCTTTCCTTTTTAAATATAATCAGGATAGGCCTAGCCCTAGCCTACTTTTAATAGAGTATTGAGTATTAAGGCCTATATAAGTTATGGGCATGGCTTCTGTGCTGTGTCTATAATGTTAGAAAATGCTAGGCATGTGTTCATAAAAAATGGCGCTCTATCATCGCGCCGGCCTGGCCCGTCCTAGCAATCTGCTGCGCCATCGGCGACTCCAGCTGGCAGGCCACATCATCCGCGCCAAGGCCTACTGTCCGGAGCCGATGCAGGAGGTGCTGCTACTTACGTTGCAGGCACCCTACCGGCGGGGACAGGCGAGGACTCGGCGCTACGTCAACTGTCTACTGGCTGACGCCGGCGCCCCGGACTCTGCCGGCGGTGCGGCTTTTGTTTGCGCCCAAGCTTTGAAGCGTGCCATCTGACGCTGCTTTTGTGAACTGGCAGCGTACTCTGTTGTTGTTGTCTGTTGTCATAAAAAAGAGTTAGTTGTTATATTTCTAGTGTTAAAAATAGGCCTAGGACTAAAAAGGCTAGATTCTATATTAGAGATATTGGTATGACCATCCTTTATCTATTTATGGTTTTATATCTCTAAGTCTAAGTGTAAACTTATTCATATATTTTTTATTTTATTATATTATTTGACAACTTTTGCTAAAAATTTGATAAAAAACTTTTAATGCCTAAAATATCTACATTTTGCTGCATGCTTCTCCTAAATTTCATAACTGGAAAATATAGCCTCTTTAAGGCCTAAATTTCATAAGGCTTAAAAATCTATCCTTTTTTCATATCACCAAAATTTCATAATAGGCAATAGCTAAATTTTACTTATATTCAATTTATATTTAGTAGTTCTATATTTAGATTTTGTTATTCTAATTATTAGGCCCTAGGCCTACCACCTACCTAAAAGTAAATATAAAGAAGTGTAGAGATTTTAGGAGTTATAGAATTTAGATGTTATAAAATTTTGGCAATATAAAAAGCCATATACTAAAGTGGCCATAGCCTATAGGTATATATAGCTCTAAATTTGCTTATGCAAAAGAGGTAACTTTTAACTTCTTTAAATTATTATTATTTATTCTATTTTTAGGGTATAGAGAAGAGTCAGAGGACTATCTTGACGTTTTTCAATTTTTAAATGATTACTTTGACTAGGCCCCCTATAATTAACTATAATCACTAATAATAGGCCCAATGTTATATTTTGGCTACAATTCAAAAGCTATCCTAGAAAGCTAAACTTGATAATTTAGCAAATAAGATATAAAGATTAAGATAAAAAGAATTGATAAGAAAAATAAAGAGAATTTCTACTCCTATAGCCCACCCTACCTTTTTCCCTTCAAAGCAATAAAAAATGGATTTGCCTTGTGGCAATGGCAACCTTGGTTTATCACCTATGAAAGAAGCTACATTTTTGGTTTTAGACTTTATAATAACATTTAAGCAATAGGAAAAGGCCTGTCAACTTAAGCTCATGAAGCCCAAGTAACCTATATATATAAATGATGTCATTCTATTCACAATAACACTAAGAAGCTGGGTTTGGCAAGTGACAAAAATTGGACTTTGGATAGACAAGAAAAAGCAAGGTGATAGTTATACAGATTCTATTTTATGAGCTCAAGTTAACATAATAGTACCTAATTATCCCTTTGCTTGTTCTCCCAAGTATAATATTTGTTGGGAGATTTTTGGTGGCCAAATAAACTTTATTGCGAAACTTTATATTTCACTGATTTTAGTGATACTTTTCTTTGAGATAAGAAAGAAAATAAATTGATTTTCTAATTGAAGCCAATTAAAATGCTAAGTATCTATAATGCTAAATGCACTCTTCAGTTTTTTCATACATGCTCAACCTCTAAAATTCGGTCGGCCATGCGACTGAGTTTTAACAAAAATGCGACATAGTTTTTGGCCAAAAATGCAACTTACATGTAAAAAAACCCTAAAGCAAAATTAACGCAACTTTGAGTAAACAGCAGGAGTAACTATGACTGTCTTATTAAGCCAAAATGCCTCATCAGCTACTTAGTACTACTACTTGGGTGTTTTTTGGGTGGGCATTTTTGCAACTTCCTTGGTTGGCCACCAAATCGGTTGGCCAGATTGGCCAACTCGGCCAACTGTTGCGCATGTATGAGTTGTTTCTAACTGCTTAGTGCTTTACAAGTTAGAAATCTCAGATAAAAAAGAAATTTCAGAACAGACCTATGGATTAACCCTTATGATTATTTGTGTGAGCTCTGTGGCCATTTTAATATAAATATCATATTTTTCAATTCTATTTGTTGCATACATGTGCAACCCACTGATTTACACAGGCAGTGCTACTTACTTTTTTACCAAAAATTTGACTTGCCTATAAACAACATAAGCAGGCAATAATTTAATTTTGTGTAAACAGTAGAAGTAACTATGACTCTATTATTAGGGCTAAATGCCTCGACATCTAATTAGTAATCAATCTATTTTGGGTGGGCATTTTTGCAACTTAACCTTGGCTGGGCTGGGTTAACCATGTGTATGGTTTGTTATTACTAATTAATGTTTACGTTAGACTACTGCTCCTGTGTGTTATGTCTGTAAGTAGTATAATGGGCAACTATAATTCCCAGCAGTAATATATCGGTCCCCACTGCCCGCAGCCAAACACTCACCAGCCATGTCCAGCGGCAACGTGGCTGTTGGCGAAGGCTCCGCCTCTTCCAACTCAAAATCCTCCAAGACTTCCTCCGAGCAGAACAATTCAGCTGTGCAGCAGCCTGGCAGTGGCCGGACCGCCACCACCTGCGTGCTGCGGATGCGCGGCCTGCCCTATGACGCCACACCGGCCGACGTCGTGGCCTTCTTTGCCGACTGCCCGCTGCGCGGCGGCGAGTCCGGCGTCCACCTGTCGCGGGACAAGGCCGGCCGCCCCTCCGGCGAGGGCTACGCCGAATTCGAGTCGGTTGAGGCGGCCAACTCGGGCCTGCGGCTGCACAGGCAGAACATGGGCCGGCGCTACATCGAGCTGTTCCCATCTAGCGAGTCGGAGATGCGGGTGACGCCGCTGCGGGAGCCGGTGCTCAGAATGCGCGGCCTGCCGTTCACCGCCGACTTCGGAGCCATTAGAGACTTCTTTGAGGTTGGTTGCGGACTCGCACACAGCAATCAGTTGTATTATCGTTTGAAATCCCGGCCTTATTAATATCTGTTTCTGATAATTTGCAACTATTGTTTATAGAACACGGCAAATCGCCCTTGAATCTACCACAAAATCGCCCCTAAATCCACCACAAAATCGCCCTAAAATCCACCACGAAATCGCCCCTAAATCAATCACAAAATCGCCACAAAACCAGCACAAAATCGCCTTAAAATCCACTACGAAATCGCCCCCTGAATCCAGCACGAAATCGCGCTAAATACGCCATGAAATCGCCTCCAATTCCTTCGCATTGCCCATCATCGCAGGACGATCGCATCGTGAAGGAGGGCATCCTGATGGTGTACAACGAGTCCGGCAAGCCCTCAGGCGAGGCCTATGTCCAATTCGGCAGTCCTGAAGCGGCGGCCCGCGCCATGGCGAAGCACAACAGGCAGAACATGGGCCACCGCTACATCGAGCTGTTCCCCAGCTCCATGGCCGAGGCCTATGCCGAGGGAAACAGGCAGAGATGCATGCGGCAGGCCTACCAGCATGGCGGTGAGCGCAACAGTCCAAGCTACCGCCTGAGTCCCACACTCGCTCGCACTCTTGCATTCCACCGATCTCACTCCCTCATACTCAATCTCTATAATACAGTCCTTTTTCATCCCATCCAATACAACTCACGCCATCTCGCTTTCACCCAATGCCACTGTCACCCCATCCCACTGTCACCCAATGTCACTATCACCCAATGCCACTGTCACCCAATCCCACTGTCACCCAATGCCACTGTCACACAATGCCACTGTCACCCAATCCCACTGTCACCCAATGCCACTGTCACCCCATCCCACTGTCACACAATGCCACTGTCACCCCATCCCACTGTCACACAATGCCACTGTCACCCAATCCCACTGTCACCCAATGCCACTGTCACCCCATCCCACTGTCACACAATGCCACTGTCACCCCATCCCACTGTCACACAATGCCACTGTCACCCCATCCCACTGTCACACAATGCCACTGTCACCCCATCCCACTGTCACACAATGCCACTGTCACCCCATCCCACTGTCACACAATGCCACTGTCACCCAATCCCACTGTCACCCAATGCCACTGTCACCCCATCCCACTGTCACACAATGCCACTGTCACCCCATCCCACTGTCACCCCATCCCACTGTCACCCAATCCCACTGTCACCCAATGCCACTGTCACCCAATCCTACTGTCACCCAATGTCACTGTCACCCAATGCCACTGTCACCCCATCCCACTGTCACCCAATGCCACTGTCACCCAATGCCACTATCACCCAATGTCACTGTCACCCAATCCCACTGTCACCCAATGCCACTGTCACCCAATGCCACTGTCACCCCATCCCACTGTCACCCACTGTCACCCAATGCCACTGTCACCCAATGTCACTGTCACCCAATGTCACTGTCACCCAATCCCACTGTCACCCAATGTCACTGTCACCCAATCCCACTGTCACCCAATGCCGCTGTCACCCCATCCCACTGTCACACAATGCCACTGTCACCCCATCCCACTGTCACACAATGCCACTGTCACCCCATCCCACTGTCACACAATGCCACTGTCACCCCATCCCACTGTCACACAATGCCACTGTCACCCAATCCCACTGTCACCCAATGCCACTGTCACCCCATCCCACTGTCACACAATGCCACTGTCACCCCATCCCACTGTCACACAATGTCACTGTCACCCAATGCCACTGTCACACAATGTCACTGTCACCCCATCCCACTGTCACACAATGCCACTGTCACCCAATCCCACTGTCACCCAATGCCACTGTCACCCAATCCTACTGTCACCCAATGCCACTGTCACCCAATGCCACTGTCACACAATGCCACTGTCACACAATGCCACTGTCACCCAATCCCACTGTCACCCAATGCCACTGTCACCCCATCCCACTGTCACACAATGCCACTGTCACCCAATCCCACTGTCACCCAATGCCACTGTCACCCAATCCTACTGTCACCCAATGCCACTGTCACACAATGCCACTGTCACACAATGCCACTGTCACACAATGCCACTGTCACCCCATCCTGCTCACCCCATTTCACTCTGACCCGCAGGCTACGGTGGCTACGGAGACTTTTATCCGCCTCATCAGCCGGGCGGTCCGGGCCAGCATCCCGGCTTTCACCCCGGCCGCGGCGGCGCACGCGGCGTCGGCGGTCTCGGAGCGCGCGGCGGCCGCGGCGCCGGCCCTGGCTTTGGCTACGGCGCCGGTCGCGGCGGCCACCCCGGAGGCCGCTGGCAGCCTCAACACCATCCCCCTGGCGGTGGCTACAGCTACCCGCCGCCGCCGTTCCCGCAGCATCCGCAGCAGCGCAACTTCAACTATCATCCTCACGGAGGCGTGCCAGGTGGCGGCTTCCACGGTCAGTTCTATCAGCAGCCGCACGGATACCCCCGCCAGTTTCACAGGCTGCCGCATCAGCAGCATCAGCAGAAGAACTACCGCCCAGGTGAGCTCTGATGCTCTGGACTGTTTAGGGTTGCCAGGCTGCTTGCTGTGTAGGAGGGATTTGTGTACAGCTTGTACAGAGCTGAGTATGGCTGAGTACAGCTTGTACAGAGCTGAGTATGGCTGAGTACAGCCTGTACAGAGCTGAGTATGGCTGAGTACAGCTTGTACAGAGCTGAGACCTGAGTTAGACTGAGTACAGCTTGTACAGAGCTGAGACCTGAGTATGGCTGAGTACAGCTTTTACAGAGCTGAGACCTGAGTATGGCTGAGTACAGCTTGTACAGAGCTGAGTATGGCTGAGTACAGCTTGTACAGAGCTGAGACCTGAGTATGGCTGAGTACAGCTTGTACAGAGCTGAGACCTGAGTATGGCTGAGTACAGCTTGTACAGAGCTGAGTACAGCTTGTACAGAGCTGAGTACAGCTTGTACAGAGCTGAGTACAGCTTGTACAGAGCTGAGACCTGAGTATGGCTGAGTACAGCTTGTACAGAGCTGAGTACAGCTTGTACAGAGCTGAGTACAGCTTGTACAGAGCTGAGTACAGCTTGTACAGAGCTGAGTACAGCTTGTACAGAGCTGAGTACAGCTTGTACAGAGCTGAGTACAGCTTGTACAGAGCTGAGTACAGCTTGTACAGAGCTGAGTACAGCTTGTACAGAGCTGAGTACAGCTTGTACAGAGCTGAGTATGGCTGAGTACAGCTTGTACAGAGCTGAGACCTGAGTATGGCTGAGTACAGCTTGTACAGAGCTGAGACCTGAGTTAGACTGAGTACAACTTGTACAGAGCTGAGACCTGAGTATGGCTGAGTACAGCTTGTACAGAGCTGAGTAGTATGGCTGAGTACAGCTTGTACAGAGCTGAGTATGGCTGAGTACAGCTTGTACAGAGCTGAGACCTGAGTATGGCTGCGTACAGCTTGTACAGAGCTGAGTCCTGAGTATGGCTGAGTACAGCTTGTACAGACCTGAGTATGGCTAAGTACAGCTTGTACAGAGCTGAGTATGGCTGAGTACAGCTTGTACAGAGCTGAGACCTGAGTATGGCTGAGTACAGCTTGTACAGAGCTGAGACCTGAGTTAGACTGAGTACAACTTGTACAGAGCTGAGACCTGAGTATGGCTGAGTACAGCTTGTACAGAGCTGAGTAGTATGGCTGAGTACAGCTTGTACAGAGCTGAGTATGGCTGAGTACAGCTTGTACAGAGCTGAGACCTGAGTATGGCTGCGTACAGCTTGTACAGAGCTGAGTCCTGAGTATGGCTGAGTACAGCTTGTACAGACCTGAGTATGGCTAAGTACAGCTTGTACAGAGCTGAGTATGGCTGAGTACAGCTTGTACAGAGCTGAGACTTATCGATGCAATTGATTCTGTTCAAAACAGAAACCATTTAAAATTCTGTGATTTAGAAATCACACCGTTAGTTTAATAAAAGCCCTGTTTTGTCTTTTAAGTGCTGAACTGATAGAAAATTCCTATCTCGCTAAAGCATTTTACATGTCAACCTCTTTCTTACTACTTGTTAACTACTTACCACTCTCAGGCTCGAACTGGCAGTCTAGCACGGGTCACTGGGTGCACCTGCGCGGCCTGCCATTCTCCGTCACGGTAGCCGAGGTCACCGACTTCTTCGCCCCGCTGAAGCCCAGCCGGGTGCAGCTGCACTTTAACCGGGCCGGCCGGCCTAACGGCGAGGCCGACGTGGACTTTGGCAGCGCTCAGGAAGCTGAGGAGGCGATGAAGCGGGACAAGGCCCATATCGGGTCGCGCTACATCGACCTGTTCCTGCACCCCGACAAGGCTGATGCGGCTAAACGGCAGAACGGCGTGCGGCTGCGCGGCCTTCCCGACGGCGTCACTGAGGCCGACATTAAGCAATTCTTCCAGCCCAGCGTGCCGGCCAGGATCTGCCTGCAGGCCGGCGGCGAGGCCGAGGCCTTCTTTGACAGCGCCGAGGACCAGCAGCGGGCGATCACTCTCAGTGGCGAGAAAATCGGTGAGATTGATGAAGATACCGGTTTGGGGAGACTGGATGGGAGATAAGGATAATTGGGGAGACTGGATGGGAAATGGGATGATTGGGGACTGGAAAAGATGGGGGTAATTGGGGAGACTAAAGGGGAGATGAGGATAAATGAAAAACTGTGGGGAGATGGGGAGACTGTGTGGGAGATAAGGATAATTGGGGAGACTGGGTGGGAGATGAGGATAATTGGGGAGACTGGGTGGGAGATGAGGATAATTGGGGAGACTGGGTGGGAGATAAGGATAATTGGGGAGACTGGGTGGGAGATAAGGATAATTGGGGAGACTGGGTGGGAGATGAGGATAATTGGGGAGACTGGGTAGGAGATAAGGATAATTGGGGAGACTGGGTGGGAGATAAGGATAATTGGGGAGACTGGGTAGGAGATAAGGATAATTGGGGAGACTGGGTGGGAGATGAGGATAATTGGGGAGACTGGGTGGGAGATGAGGATAATTGGGGAGACTGGGTGGGAGATGGGGATAATTGGGAAGACTGGAGGGGAGATAGGGATAATTAGGTAGACTGGAGGGGAGATGAGGATAATTGGGGAGACTGAGCGAAGGATAATTGGGGAGACTCACAGCTGCAGCCGCCGCCCCACCGCAATTCCAGGCGAGCGCTGCATCAATGTCTTCCTGCGGTGAGCTGCCAGCCAGCTCAGTGCGTGCTCATTTCCCCGTTTAGTTTTTGTACCAGATTTAGCGCAGACGCCCCTTCTCTCTGCCTCCGCCCCGGCTCTCTTCATCACATTTCTTTTCAGGCAAGATTATTTATATGTGTATATTTATAACACTATTCTCGTTAGTAGGAACCCGAATCAAATTACTAATTTCATTATTGCGGTATCAATTTCCCACTTTGTTTATAAATGATAACCATTCGGGCCCCAATAAATAGTTGAATGCGTAAAACCTGTGCTCGCTGAAGCCCAGAGCTGCCGTTCTATCTGTATATTTCTACCTGCCACTGTTGCTAACCGAACTTGATGCGCTGCATTTCCCAGTCACTCCATTGCCGCCTCCAACAAAGCTGTTTGTTTCATCAACTGCTGGTTAATTGATTGGTTTTCATTTGCAGACTAATAACACTGGCATCATTTTGTTATAATTGACGCGTATGTTTAAAATTAATAGGGTAAAAAAGCTGTGTACTAATCATCAGCTGTCTAATTATGAATTTGTCTAAAGTGCAACATGTACCTGCAAATGCTTGCGTTGAAAATTCTGTATCATAATAAAATATCTGAGCAAATGTGCTGCCGTGTTCATTCATTAACTTTTTCTTACGGCACCACTGTGTCTGAATGCGGCCCCATTCCTCACTGCTCAGGCCAGGCCCCGACCGCCCGGATCTCTGTACGCCCCGTCTGGATTAGCGAATTTGCTTTGTCAATAATTTTTTTCTCCTTGCTATTTCCTGTTCATTAAAGCGAATTCAATACTAACTCTATATATACTACTGTTAGTAAGTTTACTAGCTTGGGATTCCCGTGTGTTTCTCTTATTTTCATTTTGTTAATATGTATGCGTGCGTCAGTAGTCTGTATGGGATATTTATTCAGCCGCGACGCTCTGCTAGAAAGCTTCTCTACATTATTGCATCTGGTTGATAAGCCCAATGCTGCCCGCCTTTGTTTGTCTGGGCCCTTTTTATACAGTAATTAACCCTATTTAGTGCACTTTTGTATTGCTATAATATAGTAAGCAGATGCTCGGTATGATTTTTTGGCCCCTCCCAGTGTTGCTCTGTACTAAACTATGGCAAGTCCCCAGGCAAAAATAGCACTGAAAATTAATTAACAGTGAATAAAACAAAACTATCAATTAATTACTTAATTAGCGAATACACATAAACTGCCGGCAGCACTGCATTCTGCCTGTCACCTCTTTTTTGTGACAAATCTGTGAATTTGGCTTCGTTATTGATTTATGCTTGTCATCGGATATTATCCCCACAGCCAGAGATTTTCCCCACAGCCAAAGATTATCCCCACAGCCAAAGATTATCCCCACAGCCAGAGATTATTCCCACAGCTAGAGATTATCCCCACAGCCAGTGATTATCCCCACAGCCAGAGATTATCCCCAAGGTCAAGAGATTATCCCCACAGCCAGAGATTATCCCCACAGCCAGTGATTATCCCCACGGTCAAGAGATTATCCTCACAGCCAGAGATTATCCCCACAGCCAGTGATTATCCGCACAGCCAGAGATTATCCCCACAGCTATAGATTATCCCCACAGCCAGAGATTATCCCCACAGCTATAGATTATCCCCACAGCCAGAGATTATCCCCACAGCCAGAGATTATCCCCAAGGTCAAGAGATTATCCCCACAGCCAGAGATTATCTCAACAGCCAGGTAATATCCCCACAGCTAGAGATTATCCCCAAGGTCAAGAGATTATCCCCACAGCCAGTGATTATCCCAACAGCCAGAGATTATCCCCACAGCCAGTGATTATCCCAACAGCCAGAGATTATCCCCACAGCCAGTGATTATGGACAGCCGCCACCTCCGCACCGCAGCCACATGTCCAGCACGCAAGGCGGCGGCACAGGCGAGTTCTTGGACCAATCAGCGCTCCGAGCTGCCTGTCAGCGAGCCGCAGTGGCAGCCAACACTGGCGGCGGCGCGGCAGCCGCTCCACTTCCCGCTGACGCTTCGGACTCCGAGCAGCAGCAGTCGGCAGCCGCGGCGGAATCGGCGGCGGCTTTGAAGCGGCTGGCCAGGTCGCAGCAGCGGCCGGCACTGGCCAACTTGGCCGCCAGGCGAGCTCTCTGGCGAAAGCTGATCGCTGCGTCTGGTGAGGGGCACATGATCCCATGGTTGCTAAGGCGAACTGGTGTTGATCCCATGGTTGCTAAGGCGAACTGGTGTCGATCCCATGGTTGCTAAGGCGAACTGGTGTCGATCACATGGTTGCTAATGAGGACTGATATCGATCCCACGGTTGCTAAGGGGGACCGGTATCGATCCCATGGTTGCTAAGGGGAACCGGTATCAATCCCATGGTTGCTAAGGGGAACCGGTATTGATCCCATGGTTGCTAAGGGGAACCGGTATCGATCCCACGGTTGCTAAGGTGGGCCGGTATCGATCACATGGTTGCCAAGGGAGACCAGTATCGATCCCATGGTCGCTAAGTGGAACCGGTATCGATCACATGGTCGCTATAGAGAGCGGGTATCAATTTTTATAGTTGTCAAAGGGAAGTTTCGGTTTCAATGGTTGCTATAGAACAGAGAAGGTCATAGTTATAGTTGCTATGTAGCATCGATATCGATGCCATGGTGCTAGGGGAAACCGATACGAATTACATGTCATGGTTACTATAAAGTAGTGAACAGTTTCTACTCAATGGAAAGGATCTCAAACAATGGCACCCCACCTGCAGGCTCCGAACCCGCGCCCCAGTGCGCAGTGGCCGAAGGCGTCGAGTGGCCCTCCTGGTGCCTGGCCGACTATCGCCACTTCTACTGCCTGAACCCGGCCGGCCAGGCCGCCCTCAACCGCATCTGCCGCCGCCTGACCCTCTGCCGGCACGACCTGTTCGCCCCCTGCCTGCTGCCCATCGGAGCCCTGCTGCTGCACTGCCTGACTGAGGCGGAGACCCTCGCCTGCCTTCATTCCCTGCTGGGAAAGTGAGTTTCAGATGATCCCCTATGTGATCCCCAATGCAGATCTGTGATCCCCAATGCAGATCTGTGATACCCAATGCAGATCTGTGATCCCCTAGATCAAGCTCGCATGACCGCAAGCTAGTAGCTAGCAGTAGTATTTCAGCATGTGTGCTGCAACGCTCAGCAGCTCATGTCCCGTCCGCTGGCCCGCAGGGAGGACCGCGGTCTGTGGCGACTGCCAGACAGCCTGCTTCGCTACGCCAAGTGCGAGCGCCTTCTCGAGCACCTGGTCGGCCGGTTCGCCATCAAGTTCAGCCGCTCTTTGCCCACCTTTCCCAACTATACCGATCACCTGCGCCGCTGGTTTCAGTACCTGTGGCGAATGCCCATCGACTTCCTGCTGCCTCTGATTGACAGCTTCCTGGTTGAGGGATTCAAGGTGCCAGATTGCTGATTTATGTTCTGGGACACACGGATGGATGAATAGATCGATAGATAGATCGATAGATCGATAGATAGA
>NIVC01000326.1:255000-320000 GCA_002269645.1 Macrostomum lignano
CGCTGTGCAGGCTGTGGAGCTGCTGGGCTTTGATGAGCGAGGCGACTGAACTGCTGGCTGTAACTGGTAGGCCTGTCATTTCCTGTTCCTTCAGGCCTGTCATTTCCTGTTCCTTCAGACCTGTTATTTCCTGTTCCTTCAGACATGTCATTTCCTGTTCCCTCAGGCCTGTCATTTCCTGTTCCTTCAGGCCTGTCATTTCCTGTTCCCTCAGGCCTGTCATTTCCTGTTCCCTCAGGCCTGTCATTTCCTGTTCCTTCAGACATGTCATTTCCTGTTCCTTCAGACCTGTTATTTCCTGTTCCTTCAGACCTGTCATTTCCTGTTCCTTCAGGCCTGTCATTTCCTGTTCCTTCAGGCCTGTTATTTCCTGTTCCTTCAGACCTGTTATTTCCTGTTCCTTCAGGCCTGTCATTTCATGTTCCTTTAGGCCTGTCATTTCCTGTTCCTTCAAGCCTGTTATTTCCTGTTCCTTCAGGCCTGTCATTTCCTGTTCCTTCAGACATGTCATTTCCTGTTCCTTCAGGCCTGTCATTTCCTGTTCCTTCAGGCCTGTTATTTCCTGTTCCTTCAGACATGTCATTTCCTGTTCCTTCAGGCCTGTCATTTCCTGTTCCTTCAGGCCTGTTATTTCCTGTTCCTTCAGGCCTGTCATTTCCTGTTCCTTCAGGCCTGTTATTTCCTGTTCCTTCAGGCCTGTTATTTCCTGTTCCTTCAGGCCTGTCATTTCCTGTTCCTTCAGGCCTGTCATTTCCTGTTCCTTCAGGCCTGTTATTTCCTGTTCCTTCAGACATGTCATTTCCTGTTCCTTCAGACATGTTATTTCCTGTTCCTTCAGGTCTGTCATTTCCTGTTCCTTCAAGCCTGTCATTTCCTGTTCCTTCAGGCCTGTCATTTCCTGTTCAGGCCTGTCATTTCCTGTTCAGGCCTGTCATTTCCTGTTCCTTCAGGCCTGTCATTTCCTGTTCCTTCAGGCCTGTCATTTCCTGTTCCTTCAGACATGTCATTTCCTGTTCCTTCAGACCTGTCATTTCCTGTTCAGGCCTGTCATTTCCTGTTCCTTCAGGCCTGTCATTTCCTGTTCTTTCAGGCCTGTCATTTCCTGTTCCTTCAGGCCTGTCATTTCCTGTTCCTTCAGGCCTGTCATTTCCTGTTCCTTCAGGCCTGTCATTTCCAATAGCAAATAAGTCATCCCATACTGAAATTTCACTTGCAGAAGCCAAAACCTGGAACCAATGAGGCGGCAAGGTCGCTCCGAAGACTTTTGCAGCAATTCTTCGCCAGAGCCGCCCAGTCGCTCTCGCAGTTCACATGCGCAATATATTCTACTAGCAACTTTTAACCATAAGTAGAAATTATTTTCATTGCTTTGTTTATTTCCCGTCGTAACCAATGCTTTGCAGGCGTACGCACTGTGCATAATGCCTAGTCATCAGAAGTTTCTTTTCAATTGGAAATATCTACCTAACTTGCCATGCTCTGCAAGTTTTAGCTCTATATATATCCCAAACAGAGATGAAATTCTCTTCTTACTACTGCCAGTAGAGCAATTCTCGCTTTGCAAAGCCTGTGTTAGGTTAAAAGTAGTTTAGCGGCTTATTGTTTATGATTTATTGATTATTCGCTGGAAGGAGAATTTTTTACTTGCATTGCTACTCTCGCTGCTCCACTTAGCAGTTTTATCGCAGATGTTGGTAATTCGCGTTTTTCATTATCGCTGCACCATTTTTATGTAAAAGTATGAGCTGCTTTACATTTCGGACCTTTTAATTACAATTCCTAGTTCATTTAGCGCACCTGGCGTCTCAGTCTGTCAAGCTATGCATAATATATACATACTTGTTCCCTGAAATTTTGTTAATTATATCTTATCGAATCTGTCCGATGTTTTATTGTTATTCTTATCGATTTTTTGTTTATTAGCTTCGCTATTTAATCGCCTCGAGTATTGGTCCTGTTGGGTCACACTGCGCTTATAGTCTGTAATAAACGATCATTGTAAAACGACTGCGCATCATCTGCCTTTGACTTCCGTGTTTTCTAAACTCACTCTTTTGCTAGCCAAACCCTGTCCAATGTACACTCACTGCTAGCCAACCCTTGTCCAATGTACACTCACTGCTAGCCAAACCCTGTCCAATGTACACTCACTGCTAGCCAACCCCTGTCCAATGTACACTCACTGCTAGCCAACCCCTGTCCAATGTACACTCACTGCTAGCCAACCCCTGTCTAATGTACACTCACTGCTAGCCAAACCCTGTCCAATGTACACTCACTGCTAGCCAACCCCTGTCCAATGTACACTCACTGCTAGCCAACCCCTGTCCAATGTACACTCACTGCTAGCCAACCCCTGTCCAATGTACACTCAGTGCAAGCCAGCCAATGTACACTCAGTGAGATCCAGCCCTATGTACATCCACTGCGACCCAACCCCAACCAATGTACAGTCAGCACAAGCCAGCCTAATGTACACTCAGTGCAATCCAGCTAATGTACACTCAGCACAAGCCAGCACAATTTACAGTCAGCACAATCCAGCCAATGTACACTCACTGCTAGCCAACCCCTGTCCAATGTACACTCACTGCTAGCCAACCCCTGTCCAATGTACACTCACTGCTAGCCAACCTCTGTCCAATTTACACTCACTGCTAGCCAACCCCCTGTTCAATGTACACTCACTGCTAGCCAACCCCCTGTCCAATGTACACTCACTGCTAGCCAACCCCTGTCCAATGTAGACTTACTGCTAGCCAACCCCTGTCCAATGTACACTCAGTGCAAGCCAGCCAATGTACACTCAGTGAGATCCAGCCCTATGTACACCCACTGCGACCCAACCCCAACCAATGTACAGTCAGCACAAGCCAACCTAATGTACACTCAGTGCAATCCAGCTAATGTACACTCAGCACAAGCCAGCACAATTTACATTCAGCACAATCCAGCCAATGTACACTCACTGCTAGCCAACCCAATGTACACTCAGTGCAAGCCAGCCAGATGTACAGTCAGCACAATCCAGCCAACACTCCCAGTTTCAGCGCCCCGGAGCCCCGCAAAGAATCGGGTGAACAGACTGCGCCAGACTTGCCGCCGCCCCCAAACCCGATAGCATGGACGCCCTGCTGAGCGAGGAGATGTGGCTGCCAGCCAACATCAGCTGGGCTCGCCTATACGCCTCCAGACCTGACGGCCGGCTGACGCCGCGGCCAGTTCACCTGACAATGTCGCTGGCGTGCGGCCTGGCGTTCTGCCTACTGCGCTACCTGGTTGAGACCTTCCTGCTGTTCCCCTGGGCAGGCGCTGGGGCCTCGCCGATGCACCGAAGGATGCCTTCAGGCCGGTGACGCCAAACAAGCGACTTGACGCCGTTTTTAGACTGAACCGGCGGCCGACAGTCGATCAGATGTCGGCTCTGTCCGGCGAGCTGGGCTGGTCGGACAAATCGGTCGCTAACTGGTTTCGGAGGAAGCGAAATCAGCTGAAGTCTTCCACGCTGAGGAAGTTTGTGGAGAGCGCGTGGTTCTTCCTGCACTACAGCTGCATTCTGGTGTATGGCTTCGCCGTTCTCGTTGGTGCGTTTGGGGCCTGATCTGCCCCCGATTTATGTACTGTTGCACTATTTACAAGAGAAGGAAATGCAATTTTTCATTGGTCAAAACTGGATGCGGCTGAATTTTTCTGCCAACTATTGTTCATTAATAAAGAAATATTGGTGTGTAGTTCGGAATAAGCTGCTTGGCGAGTCGATGCCGCCAACTGAGGCGCTTCATTGCAATGCACCAGCTAAAGGCACCTCCTTGTCAATCATAGGGAAGCAAATACTGAATCGAATGCTTACATGGCATCAGTCTTGGTCATGAAGTAGTTGGTGCTGGAGGCATGACTTGATTGTAAGCAAGGAACATGTTTTCGTTGCCTCACTTCGTCTGTAAACTTGATTAAGGCCGATCGTGATGTTCTCGATTTCATGCTGTACAGAGTCCAGGTGCTGCGACAGCCTTGAGTCCGGGGGTCAAGGTTGCAAAAGCCCATTGTGCATGTACTTTCCGAGCTGGGTATAATTTTTTACTTGACGCGTCGGTAGCAGTCTCAGTAAAGCGCTTGTATCTGCCGATAGCTTTTTTATCAACTTGCAGCTGACGTTTATTAACATAAAATATTTATTGGCGTCGATTCAGTCAGAACTAAGACACTTTCCTCCGTTTTCATTTCACCTATAGTTGGTGTGTAGAAAGAGTTCAAAATCATGAGATGGGTCTTCCATTTTGTAAGCTTTGGCAACAAAATAATATATTTGTCTCTTGTTCAAACAGCAAACGTTTATCTTGGCTTTGAACTACGATTCCTAATGCATTCGGGCTGTAATCTCATCTTTCTGGGCATTGAGTAATCTCAGAAATCGCAATAAACCGTATCCATCGAGCCAAATAGACCCGTACATCAAAGATAAACAACGTCCTATCGATCAATCCATCGTTCATTGCTACCTCTGACATCCAAGCGTTCTACGAGCGTATGTCCGGTACTTCAAGCAGGTTTCACAATGCACTTTTCCGGCAACCTCTGCTTGCTCAGTGTGAAAATCTGATTCTAAACGTTCTTTCACGCAACGCATTGCACTGAAGCTGCTTTGCGTCTCCCAGTACACTGTTGAACGCGAATTCGCGATGCCATTGTTATGCCCTTGATAGAAGTATTAGACTCTCAAAGAGTTTTTTGCGCTCACCGTTACTCCGTCTGGCATACGAGAAGCAGGCTCGGCCATAAGTGTAACAGTGAAATCAACTGAATTCCACTTTGCTGTGAGAATCAAAAACTCCGTCTGGCACACGAGAAGCAGGCTCGGCCATAAGTGTAACAGTGAAATCAACTGAATTCCACTTTGCTGTGAGAATCAAAAACTCCGTCTGGCACACGAGAAGCAGGCTCGGCCATAAGTGTAACAGTGAAATCAACTGAATTCCACTTTGCTGTGAGAATCAAAAACTCCGTCTGGCACACGAGAAGCAGGCTCGGCCAAAAGTGTAACAGTGAAATCAATTGAATTCCACTGCTGTGAGAATCAAAAACTCCGTCTGGCACACGAGAAGCAGGCTCGGCCATAAGTGTAACAGTGAAATCAACTGAATTCCACTTTGCTGTGAGAATCAAAAACTCCGTCTGGCACACGAGAAGCAGGCTCGGCCATAAGTGTAACAGTGAAATCAACTGAATTCCACTTTGCTGTGAGAATCAAAAACTCCGTCTGGCACACGAGAAGCAGGCTCGGCCATAGGTGTAACAGTGAAATCAACTGAATTCCACTTTGCTGTGAGAATCAAAAACTCCGTCTGGCACACGAGAAGCAGGCTCGGCCATAAGTGTAACAGTGAAATCAACTGAATTCCACTTTGCTGTGAGAATCAAAAACTCCGTCTGGCACACGAGAAGCAGGCTCGGCCATAAGTGTAACAGTGAAATCAACTGAATTCCACTTTGCTGTGAGAATCAAAAACTCCGTCTGGCACACGAGAAGCAGGCTCGGCCATAGGTGTAACAGTGAAATCAACTGAATTCCACTTTGCTGTGAGAATCAAAAACTCCGTCTAACACACGAGAAGCAGGCTCGGCCATAGGTGTAACAGTGAAATCAACTGAATTCCACTTTGCTGTGAGAATCAAAAACTCCGTCTAACACACGAGAAGCAGGCTCGGCCATAGGTGTAACAGTGAAATCAACTGAATTCCACTTTGCTGTGAGAATCAAAAACTCCGTCTAACACACGAGAAGCAGGCTCGGCCAAAAGTGTAACAGTGAAATCAATTGAATTCCACTGCTGTGAGAATCAAGAAACGCCACCACCCAGCACATCTATTTCCTTGGGACACTGAAATCTCCCCCTGACCTTGATATCTCCCTCTCTACGCAGGCAAGGACTACTTCTGGGATGCCCGGTACTGCTGGATTGGCTGGCCGGACCAAGCAGTGGACGCAGACATCTACTGGTATTACATGATCTCCCTGGGCTACTACTGGTCCGCCATGTACTACATTTTCACCGACGTCAAGCACAAGGATTTTGCGGAGATGCTGATCCATCACGTGGTCACTGTGTGCCTGATGTCCTTCAGCTGGTGCTTAAACTATGTCCGCATCGGAGCTCTCGTTCTTCTTGTACACGACGTGGTTGATCCGTTCATGCACCTGACCAAGTGTTTGTCCTATGCTAGCAGCAACACCTGTCTTCGAGACATGATGTTTGTGGTGTTCATGGTCTGCTGGATCGTCACCAGGCTGACCATCTACCCGTTCTGGGTTGTCTACAGTGCCATGTTCCACAGCTGGGCCATTATTGGACCCTACAGATCGTGGTACATGTTTAATGGTTGCCTGCTTGTTCTACAGGTGCTGCACGTGATCTGGTTCTACTTTATCCTTCGCATCGCCCTATCCGTGGTCACTCAGGACCCCGACGCTAAGGATAGTCGCAGCGATTCAGAGATGTCCGCCACTGAAGACGTTCTAGACGATGGAGTCGACTTCAAGAATAAATAAGGGTTTTGAAATTCCACCTTCTAACTGTCAGCTCATTATGGTGAATAGTAACGCTGTCTATCAGGGGATTCCCATGCTCGATTCTGTGAGCAGATTCCCATGCTCAGATCTGCAAGGGGATTCCTATGCTCGATTCTGTGAGTAGATTCCCATGCTCAGATGCTCAGATCTGCAAGGGGATTCCTATGCTCGATTCTGTGAGTAGATTCCCATGCTCAGATGTCAGATCTGCAAGGGGATTCCTATGCTCGATTCTGTGAGTAGATTCCCATGCTCAGATCTGCAAGGGGATTCCTATGCTCGATTCTGTGAATAGATTCCCATGCTCAGGTCCGCGATAGAATTCCGCTGTTCTCTTGGGTCACTTGTGAAACTCACTAAGCCAATCCTAACATTTGAAAGAATTGTTTAGTAATTTCATTTTTGTGAAATAGGGATAGATTTGGGGTGTGGAGTGTTTCTAAGCATTGTGGAGACTGTTAGTTGATGCTGCATAGAAAGTCGGTCTGTATGGGGTGTACAACAATTAATTAACAATAGTAATACCAAAACATTTCCGCTCGTCGAACTACCGGGGGTAAGCAAGTCGTCTGCCCTCCGGACCGTCGAGATGTTCAATGATTCTGTCAAAAGCTCTGATTTTTTCTATAAGCACTGGTGTATTCAGTACAGTCTGACAGTCTGAAATTCGACATAGTTACAACAGGGCGTCCATAGTCGCATTGTGCCACCCGTTGAAGGTGCTGATGGCATCAGGGTGATGACGGAATGCTTAAGAGATTCGCTGAGGATGTACAGGAGTTAAGGTTTGCCCACTGTCGGAGCTTGATCAGCGAAAATAGATAAAATCGCAAGAGGGTTCCACAGTCACCTGGTGCCACCTGTTGAAGGTCCAGAAGCTCTGAGTGAAGAGCAGTGCGTGCTGATGAAATATATCTTGACGGTCTGGAGGGCTGGCGACTTGTTTCTTGGTTTAGATGGTGCGCAACGAAAAGTTGGGCCGTGTTCTCACATTCCGTGTGCCTGCGTTGCTCCGTTCCAGCGCAGCAAAGAAAAATTCTCGGGAATCCCCCGTGGTAGTTCTACTGTTTAACACGCTATTTATTACTCCCTCTCATAATAAATTTGTCGTCGCTTATTCGACAATTTTTTTTAGATTTCCTTATTATGATAAAACATTCCGAATAATAAATTATATTTTGCTCAATTAGTACATGAAATTTGCCTAACCAAAACACAACTTCTGTCTCTGGTGTTCGCAACCTGCAATCCTTAAAACTTTTTTATCCGATTTTTTGCATAAATCTGTGCACTCGGACTGCACTCCCTTATCTAGTCTGCTTAGTGCCTGTCTCAGTCATTTGGCAGCTGTTTGTATGTCTTGGCTTTTTATTCTTTCAACTGAATTTGTGGCGTTTTTTTACTATTTTTACCTCTTCACTTACCCAAAATGTGTCAGTGAGACTACAAGCTGCAGGCTGTCTGTCAGCTGCAGGCTGTCCGTGTCAGCTGCAGGCTGTCTGTGTCAGCTGCAAGCTGTCTGTGTCAGCTGCAGGCTGTATCAACTGCACGCTGTCTGTGTCAACTGCAGGCTGTATCAACTGCACGCTGTCTGTGTCAACTGCTGGCTGTCAGCTGTAGGCTGTCAGATGCAGTTAGAATTTCCACCCGACTGTCAAAATCGGCATTATTCAGCCAGCCCAGCCGCTCCAGTCCGTCCTCGCCGCTGTCAACAATTAGCCATGTTTATTTTAGAATCCTGTTTACTAAAACCGCTGATCGATAATAATTTTTTACGGTATTGCCGGCTCCCAATACAGCATTGACACATTTTTCATGCTGGTTAAGGCCAGTAACTTTATAAAGTACTATGAGAAGTCGCAGTGGTTGCTTCAAAATATTTTACGTAATTTGATATGTAGAGATTTCTTAATATAGCCAACCCCCTGTCCAATGTACACTCACTGCTAGCCAACCCCCTGCCCAATGACACTCACTGCTAGCCAACCCCTGTCCAATGTACATGTACACTCACTGCTAGCCAACCCCCTGCCCAATGTACACTCACTGCTAGCCAACCTCTGTCCAATTTACACTCACTGCTAGCCAACCCCCTGCCCAATGTACACTCACTGCTAGCCAACCTCTGTCCAATTTACACTCACTGCTAGCCAACCCCTGTCCAATGTACACTCACTGCTAGCCAACCTCTGTCCAATGTACACTCACTGCTAGCCAACCCCTGTCCAATGTACACTCACTGCTAGCCAACCTCTGTCCAATTTACACTCACTGCTAGCCAACCCCTGTACAATGTACACTCACTGCTAGCCAACCTCAGCCTAATGTACAGTTAGCACAATCCAGCCAACGTACACTCAGCACAAGCCAGCCCAATGTACACTCAGTGCAATCCAGCTAATGTGCACTCAGCACAAGCCAGCCCAATGTACAGTCAGCACAAGCCAGCCCAATGTACAGTCAGCACAAGCCAGCCCAATGTACACTCAGCACAATCCAGCTAATGTGCACTCAGCACAATCCAGCCAATGTACACTCACTGCTAGCCAACCCAATGTACACTCAGTGCAAGCCAGCCAGATGTACAGTCAGCACAATCCAGCCAACACTCCCAGTTGCAGCGCCCCGGAGCCCCGCAAAGAATCGGGTGAACAGACTGCGCCAGACTTGCCGCCGCCCCCAAACCCGATAGCATGGACGCCCTGCTGAGCGAGGAGATGTGGCTGCCAGCCAACATCAGCTGGGCTCGCCTATACGCCTCCAGACCTGACGGCCGGCTGACGCCGCGGCCAGTTCACCTGACAATGTCGCTGGCGTGCGGCCTGGCGTTCTGCCTACTGCGCTACCTGGTTGAGACCTTCCTGCTGTTCCCCCTGGGCAGGCGCTGGGGCCTCGCCGATGCACCGAAGGATGCCTTCAGGCCGGTGACGCCAAACAAGCGACTTGACGCCGTTTTTAGACTGAACCGGCGGCCGACAGTCGATCAGATGTCGGCTCTGTCCGGCGAGCTGGGCTGGTCGGACAAATCGGTCGCTAACTGGTTTCGGAGGAAGCGAAATCAGCTGAAGTCTTCCACGCTGAGGAAGTTTGTGGAGAGCGCGTGGTTCTTCCTGCACTACAGCTGCATTCTGGTGTATGGCTTCGCCGTTCTCGTTGGTGCGTTTGGGGCCTGATCTGCCCCGATTTATGTACTGTTGCACTATTTACAAGAGAAGGAAATGCAATTTTTCATTGGTCAAAACTGGATGCGGCTGAATTTTTCTGCCAACTATTGTTCATTAATAAAGAAATATTGGTGTGTAGTTCGGAATAAGCTGCTTGGCGAGTCGATGCCGCCAACTGAGGCGCTTCATTGCAATGCACCAGCTAAAGGCACCTCCTTGTCAATCATAGGGAAGCAAATACTGAATCGAATGCTTACATGGCATCAGTCTTGGTCATGAAGTAGTTGGTGCTGGAGGCATGACTTGATTGTAAGCAAGGAACATGTTTTCGTTGCCTCACTTCGTCTGTAAACTTGATTAAGGCCGATCGTGATGTTCTCGATTTCATGCTGTACAGAGTCCAGGTGCTGCGACAGCCTTGAGTCCGGGGGTCAAGGTTGCAAAAGCCCATTGTGCATGTACTTTCCGAGCTGGGTATAATTTTTTACTTGACGCGTCGGTAGCAGTCTCAGTAAAGCGCTTGTATCTGCCGATAGCTTTTTTATCAACTTGCAGCTGACGTTTATTAACATAAAATATTTATTGGCGTCGATTCAGTCAGAACTAAGACACTTTCCTCCGTTTTCATTTCACCTATAGTTGGTGTGTAGAAAGAGTTCAAAATCATGAGATGGGTCTTCCATTTTGTAAGCTTTGGCAACAAAATAATATATTTGTCTCTTGTTCAAACAGCAAACGTTTATCTTGGCTTTGAACTACGATTCCTAATGCATTCGGGCTGTAATCTCATCTTTCTGGGCATTGAGTAATCTCAGAAATCGCAATAAACCGTATCCATCGAGCCAAATAGACCCGTACATCAAAGATAAACAACGTCCTATCGATCAATCCATCGTTCATTGCTACCTCTGACATCCAAGCGTTCTACGAGCGTATGTCCGGTACTTCAAGCAGGTTTCACAATGCACTTTTCCGGCAACCTCTGCTTGCTCAGTGTGAAAATCTGATTCTAAACGTTCTTTCACGCAACGCATTGCACTGAAGCTGCTTTGCGTCTCCCAGTACACTGTTGAACGCGAATTCGCGATGCCATTGTTATGCCCTTGATAGAAGTATTAGACTCTCAAAGAGTTTTTTGCGCTCACCGTTACTCCGTCTGGCATACGAGAAGCAGGCTCGGCCATAAGTGTAACAGTGAAATCAACTGAATTCCACTTTGCTGTGAGAATCAAAAACTCCGTCTGGCACACGAGAAGCAGGCTCGGCCATAAGTGTAACAGTGAAATCAACTGAATTCCACTTTGCTGTGAGAATCAAAAACTCCGTCTGGCACACGAGAAGCAGGCTCGGCCATAAGTGTAACAGTGAAATCAACTGAATTCCACTTTGCTGTGAGAATCAAAAACTCCGTCTGGCACACGAGAAGCAGGCTCGGCCAAAAGTGTAACAGTGAAATCAATTGAATTCCACTGCTGTGAGAATCAAAAACTCCGTCTGGCACACGAGAAGCAGGCTCGGCCATAAGTGTAACAGTGAAATCAACTGAATTCCACTTTGCTGTGAGAATCAAAAACTCCGTCTGGCACACGAGAAGCAGGCTCGGCCATAAGTGTAACAGTGAAATCAACTGAATTCCACTTTGCTGTGAGAATCAAAAACTCCGTCTGGCACACGAGAAGCAGGCTCGGCCATAGGTGTAACAGTGAAATCAACTGAATTCCACTTTGCTGTGAGAATCAAAAACTCCGTCTGGCACACGAGAAGCAGGCTCGGCCATAAGTGTAACAGTGAAATCAACTGAATTCCACTTTGCTGTGAGAATCAAAAACTCCGTCTGGCACACGAGAAGCAGGCTCGGCCATAAGTGTAACAGTGAAATCAACTGAATTCCACTTTGCTGTGAGAATCAAAAACTCCGTCTGGCACACGAGAAGCAGGCTCGGCCATAGGTGTAACAGTGAAATCAACTGAATTCCACTTTGCTGTGAGAATCAAAAACTCCGTCTAACACACGAGAAGCAGGCTCGGCCATAGGTGTAACAGTGAAATCAACTGAATTCCACTTTGCTGTGAGAATCAAAAACTCCGTCTAACACACGAGAAGCAGGCTCGGCCATAGGTGTAACAGTGAAATCAACTGAATTCCACTTTGCTGTGAGAATCAAAAACTCCGTCTAACACACGAGAAGCAGGCTCGGCCAAAAGTGTAACAGTGAAATCAATTGAATTCCACTGCTGTGAGAATCAAGAAACGCCACCACCCAGCACATCTATTTCCTTGGGACACTGAAATCTCCCCCTGACCTTGATATCTCCCTCTCTACGCAGGCAAGGACTACTTCTGGGATGCCCGGTACTGCTGGATTGGCTGGCCGGACCAAGCAGTGGACGCAGACATCTACTGGTATTACATGATCTCCCTGGGCTACTACTGGTCCGCCATGTACTACATTTTCACCGACGTCAAGCACAAGGATTTTGCGGAGATGCTGATCCATCACGTGGTCACTGTGTGCCTGATGTCCTTCAGCTGGTGCTTAAACTATGTCCGCATCGGAGCTCTCGTTCTTCTTGTACACGACGTGGTTGATCCGTTCATGCACCTGACCAAGTGTTTGTCCTATGCTAGCAGCAACACCTGTCTTCGAGACATGATGTTTGTGGTGTTCATGGTCTGCTGGATCGTCACCAGGCTGACCATCTACCCGTTCTGGGTTGTCTACAGTGCCATGTTCCACAGCTGGGCCATTATTGGACCCTACAGATCGTGGTACATGTTTAATGGTTGCCTGCTTGTTCTACAGGTGCTGCACGTGATCTGGTTCTACTTTATCCTTCGCATCGCCCTATCCGTGGTCACTCAGGACCCCGACGCTAAGGATAGTCGCAGCGATTCAGAGATGTCCGCCACTGAAGACGTTCTAGACGATGGAGTCGACTTCAAGAATAAATAAGGGTTTTGAAATTCCACCTTCTAACTGTCAGCTCATTATGGTGAATAGTAACGCTGTCTATCAGGGGATTCCCATGCTCGATTCTGTGAGCAGATTCCCATGCTCAGATCTGCAAGGGGATTCCTATGCTCGATTCTGTGAGTAGATTCCCATGCTCAGATGCTCAGATCTGCAAGGGGATTCCTATGCTCGATTCTGTGAGTAGATTCCCATGCTCAGATGTCAGATCTGCAAGGGGATTCCTATGCTCGATTCTGTGAGTAGATTCCCATGCTCAGATCTGCAAGGGGATTCCTATGCTCGATTCTGTGAATAGATTCCCATGCTCAGGTCCGCGATAGAATTCCGCTGTTCTCTTGGGTCACTTGTGAAACTCACTAAGCCAATCCTAACATTTGAAAGAATTGTTTAGTAATTTCATTTTTGTGAAATAGGGATAGATTTGGGGTGTGGAGTGTTTCTAAGCATTGTGGAGACTGTTAGTTGATGCTGCATAGAAAGTCGGTCTGTATGGGGTGTACAACAATTAATTAACAATAGTAATACCAAAACATTTCCGCTCGTCGAACTACCGGGGGTAAGCAAGTCGTCTGCCCTCCGGACCGTCGAGATGTTCAATGATTCTGTCAAAAGCTCTGATTTTTTCTATAAGCACTGGTGTATTCAGTACAGTCTGACAGTCTGAAATTCGACATAGTTACAACAGGGCGTCCATAGTCGCATTGTGCCACCCGTTGAAGGTGCTGATGGCATCAGGGTGATGACGGAATGCTTAAGAGATTCGCTGAGGATGTACAGGAGTTAAGGTTTGCCCACTGTCGGAGCTTGATCAGCGAAAATAGATAAAATCGCAAGAGGGTATCCACAGTCACCTGGTGCCACCTGTTGAAGGTCCAGAAGCTCTGAGTGAAGAGCAGTGCGTGCTGATGAAATATATCTTGACGGTCTGGAGGGCTGGCGACTTGTTTCTTGGTTTAGATGGTGCGCAACGAAAAGTTGGGCCGTGTTCTCACATTCCGTGTGCCTGCGTTGCTCCGTTCCAGCGCAGCAAAGAAAAATTCTCGGAATCCCCCGTGGTAGTTCTACTGTTTAACACGCTATTTATTACTCCCTCTCATAATAAATTTGTCGTCGCTTATTCGACAATTTTTTTTAGATTTCCTTATTATGATAAAACATTCCGAATAATAAATTATATTTTGCTCAATTAGTACATGAAATTTGCCTAACCAAAACACAACTTCTGTCTCTGGTGTTCGCAACCTGCAATCCTTAAAACTTTTTTATCCGATTTTTTGCATAAATCTGTGCACTCGGACTGCACTCCCTTATCTAGTCTGCTTAGTGCCTGTCTCAGTCATTTGGCAGCTGTTTGTATGTCTTGGCTTTTTATTCTTTCAACTGAATTTGTGGCGTTTTTTTACTATTTTTACCTCTTCACTTACCCAAAATGTGTCAGTGAGACTACAAGCTGCAGGCTGTCTGTCAGCTGCAGGCTGTCCGTGTCAGCTGCAGGCTGTCTGTGTCAGCTGCAAGCTGTCTGTGTCAGCTGCAGGCTGTATCAACTGCACGCTGTCTGTGTCAACTGCAGGCTGTATCAACTGCACGCTGTCTGTGTCAACTGCTGGCTGTCAGCTGTAGGCTGTCAGATGCAGTTAGAATTTCCACCCGACTGTCAAAATCGGCATTATTCAGCCAGCCCAGCCGCTCCAGTCCGTCCTCGCCGCTGTCAACAATTAGCCATGTTTATTTTAGAATCCTGTTTACT
Source organism: Macrostomum lignano (assembly GCA_002269645.1). Lineage (NCBI taxonomy): Eukaryota > Metazoa > Platyhelminthes > Macrostomidae > Macrostomum > Macrostomum lignano. Next base: position 269,455 of record NIVC01000326.1, read on the forward strand.
AAAACCGCTGATCGATAATAATTTTTTACGGTATTGCCGGCTCCCAATACAGCATTGACACATTTTTCATGCTGGTTAAGGCCAGTAACTTTATAAAGTACTATGAGAAGTCGCAGTGGTTGCTTCAAAATATTTTACGTAATTTGATATGTAGAGATTTCTTAATATAGCCAACCCCCTGTCCAATGTACACTCACTGCTAGCCAACCCCCTGCCCAATGACACTCACTGCTAGCCAACCCCTGTCCAATGTACATGTACACTCACTGCTAGCCAACCCCCTGCCCAATGTACACTCACTGCTAGCCAACCTCTGTCCAATTTACACTCACTGCTAGCCAACCCCCTGCCCAATGTACACTCACTGCTAGCCAACCTCTGTCCAATTTACACTCACTGCTAGCCAACCCCCTGCCCAATGTACACTCACTGCTAGCCAACCTCTGTCCAATGTACACTCACTGCTAGCCAACCCCTGTCCAATGTACACTCACTGCTAGCCAACCTCTGTCCAATTTACACTCACTGCTAGCCAACCCCTGTACAATGTACACTCACTGCTAGCCAACCTCAGCCTAATGTACAGTTAGCACAATCCAGCCAACGTACACTCAGCACAAGCCAGCCCAATGTACACTCAGTGCAATCCAGCTAATGTGCACTCAGCACAAGCCAGCCCAATGTACAGTCAGCACAAGCCAGCCCAATGTACAGTCAGCACAAGCCAGCCCAATGTACACTCAGCACAATCCAGCTAATGTGCACTCAGCACAATCCAGCCAATGTACACTCACTGCTAGCCAACCCAATGTACACTCAGTGCAAGCCAGCCAGATGTACAGTCAGCACAATCCAGCCAACACTCCCAGTTGCAGCGCCCCGGAGCCCCGCAAAGAATCGGTGAACAGACTGCGCCAGACTTGCCGCCGCCCCCAAACCCGATAGCATGGACGCCCTGCTGAGCGAGGAGATGTGGCTGCCAGCCAACATCAGCTGGGCTCGCCTATACGCCTCCAGACCTGACGGCCGGCTGACGCCGCGGCCAGTTCACCTGACAATGTCGCTGGCGTGCGGCCTGGCGTTCTGCCTACTGCGCTACCTGGTTGAGACCTTCCTGCTGTTCCCCCTGGGCAGGCGCTGGGGCCTCGCCGATGCACCGAAGGATGCCTTCAGGCCGGTGACGCCAAACAAGCGACTTGACGCCGTTTTTAGACTGAACCGGCGGCCGACAGTCGATCAGATGTCGGCTCTGTCCGGCGAGCTGGGCTGGTCGGACAAATCGGTCGCTAACTGGTTTCGGAGGAAGCGAAATCAGCTGAAGTCTTCCACGCTGAGGAAGTTTGTGGAGAGCGCGTGGTTCTTCCTGCACTACAGCTGCATTCTGGTGTATGGCTTCGCCGTCCTCGTTGGTGCGTTTGGGGCCGTGCTCGGGTTCGAATCCGCCTACTGCTGCATTTGCTTGCCGTATCCTTGTAGCTTCCCTCCCAAACCTCCAGACTCTATCCTGACTCCCTCTCTTGCTAGAACGCTTTAATCTCTACCACTTATTGCATGAAACCCTCTCTACGCAGGCAAGGACTACTTCTGGGATGCCCGGTACTGCTGGATTGGCTGGCCGGACCAGGCAGTGGACGCGGACATCTACTGGTATTACATGATCTCCCTGGGCTACTACTGGTCCGCCATGTACTATATTTTCACCGACGTCAAGCACAAGGATTTTGCGGAGATGCTGATCCATCACGTGGTCACTGTGTGCCTGATGTCATTCAGCTGGTGCTTGAACTATGTCCGCATTGGAGCTCTGGTCGTGCTAATTCACGACGTGGTTGATCCGTTCATGCACCTGACCAAGTGCTTGACCTATGCTAGCAGCAACACCCGTCTTCGAGACATCATGTTTGTAGTGTTCATGGTCTGCTGGATTGTCACCAGGCTGACCATCTACCCGTTCTGGGTTGTCTACAGTGCCATGTTCCACAGCTGGACCATTATTGGACCCTTCAGATCGTGGTACATGTTTAATGGTTGCCTGCTTGTTCTACAGGTGCTGCATGTGATCTGGTTCTACTTTATCCTTCGCATCGCCCTATCCGTGGTCACCCAGGACCCCAATACAAAGGACAGTCGCAGTGATTCAGAGATGTCCGCCGCTGAAGACGGTCCAGACAATAAAGGCGACTCGCAGCTTAAGAAGGGGCTGTGAAATTACTTCAATGGTGTCTACGGTTAGTAACATAGGAGCGCATCGTTTTGATGCGGATTTTTAAAAGTTGGAATTCCCATACTTAGATGTTCGTAGGGAATTCCCATGCTCAGATGTACGTAGGCATTTCCAATGCTCAGATGTACATATCTGAGATGTACATACATATCTGAAATCCCCATGCTTGTGTACGCAGGGATTTCCTATGCTCAAATTTATGTAGGGATTTCCCATACTCAGATGTACGTAGGGATTTTCCATGCTCAGATGTACGTAGGGATTTTCCATGCTTAGATGTACGTAGGGATTTCCAATGCTCAGATGTACTTAGGGATTTCCCATGCTCAGATGTACTTAGGGATTTCCCATGCTCAGATGTACTTAGGGATTTCCCATGCTCAGATGTAGTTAGGGATTTTCCATGCTCAGATGTACGTTGGGAATTCCCATGCTCAGATATACGTTGGGAATTCCCGTGCTCAACTTTCCGCAATAAGTAATGTTGCCGTGATCATTAGCGGTTTAATGTTTACCCTGTGTGTAGAATCTATCTTAACTTTGACTGTTGCGGCTTCCAGCTTATCCCGTTTTGGAGATTCCCGCGAATTTGTTTTTTACGGTGTGTTTTCACAGTTTTTATACTCTTATACGGATTAATATCTCTTAACAAATTTTGCTTTTTTAACACAGCACTCGCTATATAGTTTTATGGTGTCAGCACTATTCATTAGTAAGCATTCCATATTTATATGCAGACATTAAACTGAGTTGACCTTGTCTGAACTTGACCGAATTTGTGCCTCGGGTGCTTGCGTACTTTTTGTGTGTCTTTCTCGGTCTGACTTATTGTCATTATGTTCGCGCAGGGCCACTCAGTTTTAAACCAAATTCACACTAGCTTTGCTTGGACTGTGCTCCTGCTTGCCAGGCTTTGTCATGCGCTGCTCACTGCCCTTGTTCTCACCCCGTGCGTCACATTATGTTTATATATATATATACTCGTATATACGTTTATAACCTTTCTATCTTATTTTGTACTTTTTTAAGAATTGTAAGATGGTCAATTTTATTAGCTTTAACATTTTGATAGGACACTGATTTTTGTCCGTGTCAGCTGTAAGCTGTGTCAGCTGTAAGCTGTGTCAGCTGTAAGCTGTGTCAGCTGTAAGCTGTGTCAGCTGTGTTGTCCGTGTGACACTTCAATTTCGGTCAGTCATGATTCCACCCCCTACTACGAGTGTACTTCTTCCTGCAAAAGTTTATGGCTTAAATAATAATTCCAATTTGCAGCTCTTAAAACGCAACCAGCTTTAATAAACACCGCTTCTTGCACTGTCACTTTTTGCACACTTGACCGCCTTCGTGCCTTCTTTGATAGTTAATTTTCAATCTCGTGAGAGCAGCTATAGATGAAAATATGAAAATAGACAGATCATTGCAGGTTTTCCCACAGGCAGTCACATGGGTTTTGTCACAGACAGTCACATGGAGTTTGTCACAGAGAGTCACATGAGGTTGGTCACTGACAGTCACATGGAGTTTGTCACAGAGAGTCACATGGAGTTTTTCACAGAGAGTCACATGAGGTTGGTCACAGACAGTCACATGGAGTTTTTCACAGAGAGTCACATGAGGTTGGTCACTGACAGTCACATGGGTTTTGTCACAGACAGTCACATGGAGTTTGTCACAGAGAGTCACATGGAGTTTTTCACAGAGAGTCACATGAGGTTGGTCACTGACAGTCACATGGGTTTTGTCACAGACAGTCACATGGAGTTTGTCACAGAGAGTCACATGGAGTTTTTCACAGAGAGTCACATGAGGTTGGTCACAGACAGTCACATGGAGTTTGTCACAGAGAGTCACATGGAGTTTTTCACAGAGAGTCACATGAGGTTGGTCACAGACAGTCACATGGAGTTTTTCACAGAGAGTCACATGAGGTTGGTCACTGACAGTCACATGGGTTTTGTCACAGACAGTCACATGGAGTTTGTCACAGAGAGTCACATGGAGTTTTTCACAGAGAGTCACATGAGGTTGGTCACAGACAGTCACATGGAGTTTTTCACAGAGAGTCACATGAGGTTGGTCACTGACAGTCACATGGGGCTTGCCACTGACAGTCACATAGGGTTTGTCACTGACAGTCACATGGGGCTTGCCACTGACAGTCACATGTGGTTTGTCACTGACAGTCACATGGGGCTTGCCACTGACAGTCACATGTGGTTTGTCACAGACAGTCACATGTGGTTGGTCACGGACAGTCACATGGGGCTTGTCACTGACAGTCACATGTGGTTGGTCACTGACAGTCACATGTGGTTTGTCACAGACAGTCACATGTGGTTGGTCACGGACAGTCACATGGGGCTTGTCACTGACAGTCACATGTGGTTGGTCACTGACAGTCACATGGGGCTTGCCACTGACAGTCACATGTGGTTTGTCACAGACAGTCACATGATGAGGTTTGTCACTGACAGTCACATAGGGTTTGTCACTGACAGTCACATAGGGTTTGTCACTGACAGTCACATAGGGTTTGTCACAGACAGTCACATGATGAGGTTTGTCACAGACAGTCACATGATGAGGTTTGTCACTGACAGTCACATGGGGCTTGTCACTGACAGTCACATGTGGTTTGTCACAGACAGTCACAGAAGAATCTATTGATCCTCATTGACCCCCATTTAAAAAAAATCAGCACCCCTAAGCAGCCCATTGAGTAGCTCCAAATGGATCTGTAATTCCAGGTGAGAAAGAGTGCGGATTAGACACATCTCAGCGGCGCACTTAGAGCAGATTCGTACTTGAGAACTTGTGCCGCAGGTCGCATGGCCTCCGAGAGTTCGGCAGCGGCCAGTGGGGACGGCTCGTCCATTGCGGCGGCGCTGCGGCTGCCCTCCGAGCTGCCCTGCCACCTGTGCCGCCGGCCAGCCGAGTGCAAGCGCTGCGGCGGCTGCAGCGGCGTCTGGTACTGCGGCCGCGACTGCCAGCGGAGCGACTGGCAGCGGCACCGGCCGCACTGCCACCGGCTGCAGGACATCCGGCGTTGGGCCGCGTTCGCCGAGCATCTGGGCACTCAGTTTAGCCAGGCCGATGACATGGCCTATGCCAAGGCGCCTAGGGATCTCAGCAGCTTGCCAACTCTGCCTCATCTGGTGCTGGGAACTGTGGGCAGCTCGACAAGTGGACAGGCGAGTGTTCAAAATTTACGAATTCACTGTGAATGCGTGAAGATAAAGATTATTATATATTAAATTCACTTGACTCTGTGTGAACTCGCTGCGCATGTCAATTAGATTAGTGAATATTCGTGTGAATGCGCGTGAATCATGTGTGAATGCGCGTGAATCATGTGTGAATGCGCGTGAATCATGTGTGAATGCGCGTGAATCCTGTGTGAATGCGCATGAATCCTGTTTAAGTGCGCGTGAATCCTGTGTGAATGCGTGTGAATCCTGTGTGAATGCGCGTGAATCCTGTGTGAATGCACGTGAATCCTGTGTGAATGCGTGTGAATTCTTTGTGAATACACGTGAATCCTGTGTGAATGCGCGTGAATCCTGTATGAATGCGCGTGAATCCTGTCTGAATGCGCGTGAATCATGCGTGAATGCACGTGAATCCTGTGTGAATGCGCGTAAATCCTGTGTGAATGCGCGTGAATCGTATGTAAATTAACTCGCCCACTCGCGTCCGATTCGATCCCAGGCTCACCTGAACACGTGTCGCTTCAGCCACGAGCGGCCGAGCACCATCCCCATGTTCATCATGAGCGAGGACCTGCGTTCTGTTGAATCCAATCCCAGGATCCTCGACGACAGCTTTCGCAACCTGTTCGGTGGCAAGTCCCTGGAGGCAGCGGCCAAGGCCGGCCTCCCGATTGCTGTGAAGCGGTCTTGCCTGCACGAGCCCGGCTTCCAGCTGCCCTCCATCATTCACACTAGCAAGGCCAACTCGCCATTTGGCTCCGAGCAGTGCGTCTTCGTCCTGCCCTCCCCTGCCGCCGCATCGGCTGCTGGCAAAAGTAAATGACCTGTCAGTACTGTTCAGATGACGAGGCACTTTGTGTACAAAGTACGCAAATAGTTGCTCTCGCCGTTTGCCTATTTTCTTTGTTAATGAAGGTTGCTTTCATAATCCTATGATTTCCAAAATGCCCCGAAACTTCCAAATCCCCTAAAACTCCCCAATCCCCCAAAACTCCCCAAATCCCCTTAAAACTCCTAATTCCCTAAAACTCCCCAATCCCCTAAAACTCCCCAATCCCCAAAACTTCCCAAATCCCCTAAAACTCCCCTATCCCCCAAAACTTCCCAAATCCCCAAAACTTCCCAAATCCCCAAAACTCCTTAAATCCCCGAAACTTTTCAAATCGTCGCAACCTCCCAAATCATCCCCAATATTATTTGGGTCCGTTTGTGCCAAACTGAGTGTAGGTCGTCCTGGGTTCGAGCGCCGACGGACTCGAGATTTAATCAATAAATCCATATGCTAAAAATATTGCCTAATTGCTTGAGATCATGTCGCAGAAGGTTCAGGTGCCAGTTTTTGTCCTATCATAAATCATGATTTCTTTCCTGTCATTAAAATACTACTTATTAGTAGTGTGGCAATTCAAATTTTTGACGCTCTCGTATTATAAATTAATAAAGTTTTTGGAATTTCACCGTTCTGCCCATTCCACTCAGCCGCGGGACTCTCGTAGCTGCCATGCAATTTTTTTTCGTATTTGTCAATCTTCATCGATATTTACCGCTTTTGATTCAATTTTCACTCCCGTTTTCGTTCGGCTATTTTACTAATTGACTCCCTTAGAGATTCAGTAGGTCAGCACCCTGGAGATGCAGTGGGTCAGCACCCTGGAGATGCAGTGGGTCAGCACCCTGGAGATGCAGTGGGTCAGCACCCTGGAGATGCAGTGGGTCAGCACCCTGGAGATGCAGTGGGTCAGCACCCTGGAGATACAGTGGGTCAGCACCCTGGATATGCAGTGGGTCAGCACCCTGGAGATGCAGTGGGTCAGCACCCTGGAGATTCAGTAGGTCAGCACCCTGGAGATGCAGTGGGTCAGCACCCTGGAGATGCAGTGGGTCAGCACCCTGGAGATTCAGTAGGTCAGCACCCTGGAGATGCAGTGGGTCAGCACCCTGGATATGCAGTAGGTCAGCACCCTGGAGATGCAGTGGGTCAGCACCCTGGAGATTCAGTAGGTCAGCACCCTGAAGATTCAGTAGGTCAGCACCCTGGATATGCAGTGGGTCAGCACCCTGGAGATGCAGTGGGTCAGCACAGCACCCTGGAGATTCAGTAGGTCAGCACCCTGGAGATGCAGTGGGTCAGCACCCTGAAGATTCAGTAGGTCAGCACCCTGGATATGCAGTGGGTCAGCACCCTGGAGACGCAGTGGGTCAGCACCCTGAAGATTCAGTGGGTCAGCACTCCGGAGATTCAGTGGGCCAGCACCCTGGATACGCAGTGGGCCAGCACCCTGAAGATTCAGTGGGTCAGCACTCCGGAGATTCAGTGGGTCAGCACTCCGGAGATTCAGTGGGTCAGCACTCCGGAGATTCAGTGGGTCCGAACCCTGGATATGCAGTGGGCCAGCACCTTGGAGATGCAGTGGGCCAGCACCCTGGAGATTCGGTGGGTCAGCACCCTGGAGATTCAGTGGGTCAGCACCCTGGAGATTCGGTGGGTCAGCACCCTGGAGATACAGTGGGTCAGCACCCTGGAGATTCAGTGGGTCAGCACCCTGGATATGCAGTGGGTCAGCACCCTGGAGATTCAGTGGGTCAGCACCCTGGAGATTCGGTGGGTCAGCACCCTGGATATGCAGTGGGTCAGCACCCTGGATATGCAGTGGGTCAGCACCCTGGAGATACAGTGGGTCAGCACCCTGGAGATTCAGTGGGTCAGCACCCTGGATATGCAGTGGGTCAGCACCCTGGATATGCAGTGGGTCAGCACCCTGGGTATGCAGTGGGTCAGCACCTTGAAGAGGCACATCTGTCAGCACCAGCAGCCACTCCGGCACCCAGCCCGCAGCCATGTACCCGAACTACAGTCTGTACGGTGGTCAGCCCCAGTCCCAGCAGCAGCCGCCGCCTGCCTACGAAGTTGGCGCCGTTGCTTGCGGCGGTGGCAGCGGCCTCGACAGCCTCCTGGCTCAGCTGAAGCGCATGGACAAGGAGGAGCTGCAGAAGCTGCTGGACTCGGATGACAAGGTGGCCGAGATGACCTCCGGTAGCGGCGAGGTGAGAGCCCCGAATTCTCCGCCCAGACTCACCTAAACTCACATAGACTCACATAGATTCACCTAGACACCCAGATTCACCTAGACACCCAGATTCACCTAGACACCCAGATTCACCTAGACACCCAGATTCACCTAGACTCACATAGACTCACATATATTCACCTAACCTAGACTCACATAGACTCACATAGATTCACCTAGACACCAGATTCACCTAGACTCACATAGACTCACATAGATTCACCTAGACACCCAGATTCACCTAGACTCACATAGACTCACATAGATTCACCTAGACACCCAGATTCACCTAGACTCACCCAGACTCACCTAGACTCACCCAGACTCACCTAGACTTACCCAGACTCTCACCCAGACTCACCCAGACTCATCGAGACTTACCCAGACTCTCACCCAGACTCACCCAGACTCACCTAGACTCTCACCCAGACTCTCACCCAGAGTCCCAGACTCACCCAGACTCTCACCTAGACTCACCCAGACTCTCACCTAGACTCTCACCCAGACTCACCTAGACTTACCTAGACTCTCACCCAGACTCTCACCCAGAGTCCCAGACTCACCCAGACTCACCCAGACTCTCACCTAGACTCACCCAGACTCTCACCTAGACTCACCCAGACTCTCGCCTAGACTCACCCTGACTCTCGCCCAGACTCACCTAGACTCTCGCCCAGACTCACCTAGACTCTCGCCCAGACTCACCTAGACTCTCGCCCAGACTCACCTAGACTCTCGCCCAGACTCACCTAGACTCTCGCCCAGACTCACCTAGACTCTCGCCCAGACTCACCTAGACTCTCGCCCAGACTCACCTAGACTCTCGCCCAGACTCACCTAGACTCTCGCCCAGACTCACCTAGACTCTCGCCCAGACTCACCTAGACTCTCGCCCAGACTCACCTAGACTCTCGCCCAGACTCACCTAGACTCTCATCTAGCGAGTCTCAGCCAGAGATCTCACTGAGACCCCGGCCGCCCCCGCAGTTGCAGCAACTCGGCCAGGCCAAGCAGGCAGCCATGGCGGCCAACCGGCAGATGGCCGAGCTGAATTTCGCCCTGGGGCCGCGCATCGAGGAGAGCCGGCGCCGCTTGGCCGCGCTGTCGGACGAGGCCGACGCTCAGCGCGCCGTTTTCTTAGAAACGCGCAGCCGGCTGGAGTCGCTGAACTCGGCGGCCAGCCCGGACACGCTGCTCACCCTGCTGGAGGCCGCCTGCATGGAGGCGGACGAGCAGGCAGAGTCGCTGGCCGAGGCTCTGGCCACTGGCGGCCTGGACATGGCCGGCTTTGTCCGGCAGTACTCGGAGGCCAGGCAGCTGTACCACCTGCGCCGGGCCAAGGTGGACTGGCTGGCCAAGGAGACTCACTGAGAACTTGGGGGTTGCGATTTTGGTAGACATTTGCCCCTAAACTGCTTTGTTGCAGCCTGTCCGTTGCTGGCTGGCGTTCTTCGTTTAATTGTGACTCACATTATCTTTATTTCGCGTTCCAGCTTCATCATCCCCGAGCTTCATCATCTCCCAGTTTCATCACCCCCAAGCTTCATTATCCCCAAGCTTCATCACCCAGCTTCATCATCACCCAGCTTCATCATCCCCAAGCATCATCACACAGCTTCATCATCCCCAAGCATCATCACACAGCTTCATCATCCCCAAGCATCATCACACAGCTTCATCATCCCCAAGCATCATCACACAGCTCCATCGTCCCTGAGCATCATCACCCAGCTTCATCCCCAAGCATCATCACACAGCTTCATCGTCCCCAAGCATCATCACACAGCTTCATCGTCCCCAAGCATCATCACACAGCTTCATCGTCCCCAAGCATCATCACACAGCTTCATCGTCCCCAAGCATCATCACACAGCTTCATCGTCCCCAAGCATCATCACACAGCTTCATCGTCCCCAAGCATCATCACACAGCTTCATCGTCCCCAAGCATCATCACACAGCTTCATCGTCCCCAAGCATCATCACCCAGCTTCATCATCCCCAAGCATCATCACCCAGCTTCATCATCCCCAAGCTTCATCATCTCCCAGCTTCATCACCCCCAAGCATCATCATCCCCAATCATCATCACCCAGCTTCAATCCATCTAAGCTTCCCCGTCCCATAACATTATTACTCTTCACTCAGTCTTCAGCTAGATTCCAAACCTCATCATTCCCTAGATTCTCTAAAAATAATATTAATCTTTTTTGCAAAATGTAGCAAATTAAACTTCGTAGAGAGTACATGATAAACGGGATTGAATCTCAGTGATTTATTGCCCTTATTACTGTCAGATCTGGTCACAACTGCTTGACTGGCATTGCAAATTTGTACAAAAATTTGTTCAAATTTATAAATTTCGGTTGCTAATTCGTTTGACTACTCATTTCCCCTATTCAGTAGTATGATTGCTGACGGGTAGAATTTTGTGTTTTATTGAGATCAATTTGCAATTTATTTACATGCCCGCCTTGACCTTGAATAATACACAGCCTGTTATTTGTGCTTATCCTGTTTCAATTCTAGTCTTTGTTATTGCAAAAATTTGACTAATATAATTATTAGCGAAATTTAATTGTGTACCAGCTGTGCTAATTTGATTCTGGTTAGCTGTGCAATAGAAAATATCCTGGCTGCTTCCTCTATGCAGCTTATCTCTGAGCTCTCTTAACTTTCCCAATAATTGGAGACCTCTGACGGCTGAGCTGGTTCAGGTAGTCTCCGATATGTATCGATAACAACTTTCTAGTGTTACTGATCAACTCTCCTGTTGATGCAAAATCTAGTTAATGGCTCAGAAAGGCTGGGAAATGCTCTGGTTGGGACTTGAGGTTGGGACTGAGGGATTCGGACTGATGGGTTGGGATTCAGGGGACTGGGGGTTGGGACTGATGTGTTGGGATTCAGGGGACTGGGGGTTGGGACTGATGTGTTGGGATTCAGGGGACTGGGGGTTGGGACTGATGTGTTGGGATTCAGGGGACTGGGGGTTGGGACTGATGTGTTGGGATTCAGGGGACTGGGGGTTGGGACTGATGTGTTGGGATTCAGGGGACTGGGGGTTGGGACTGATGTGTTGGGATTCAGGGGACTGGGGGTTGGGACTGATGTGTTGGGATTCAAGGGACTGGGGTTGGGACTGATGTGTTGGGATTCAGGGGACTGGGGGTTGGGACTGATGTGTTGGGATTCAGGGGACTGGGGGTTGGGACTGATGTGTTGGGATTCAGGGGACTGGGGGTTGGGACTGATGTGTTGGGATTCAGGGGACTGGGGGTTGGGACTGAGAGACTTGTTTAGTTACTAGTGCTTGTCTCTTATCACTATAGTAGTCACTACAAGTTGCAATCGTCTATAAAGCACGCAAGCCTTTATAGTCACTTTACAAGTTACGAGCCAAAAGGCCAAGTTCCGGACTCCTAGACAATTTGTTGAGCTTGATCACACGAGTCAATCGAAAGTCGTTCTGTCATTAACGGCTAGTTTAGCTCTGCTCTGCTGGACCTCATTCTGCTATTGTACTCAAGCCAGTTGTGTATCTTCGCTCCGAGCCAATTACGAGAATACGAGTATCAAAGCTCATTTAAAAGCTCACGCTTTCAAATATGCCTATGGCGACCCTCTGCTCACTCAACTCACTCAAGCACTGAGTCAGTCTGTGGCAAGTACAGCTGGGCATAAAACTGTCTGCGGAGAAACTCTGAGACAGATGAACTGGCGACTCGCTGCCGCCCTGCTGCTGCTGCAGCTTCTGTCAAGTCCGGCTCTGGCCGAGGTCTGGGCGCCCGACCAGGAGCTCGCAGACGGCGCTGCGCCACTGCCTGATGACCAGCCGGTGGCAGGAGACTGGACTCCAGATGAGGAAGACCTCGAAGATGCTGGACCTGAGGCCAAGTTTCCCGGGCGGCCTCCTCCAGTGTATCGAAACCGTTATATTAACTGATCGACTTTCTTTTGCCTAAGCTTTGACTAATAAATACATAAATATATACACTGTTGCTGACTAGCCAAACAATTGATTAGAGCTTTTTTCACCAGGTCTTTGTTTCTTCTACCTCCCGCTGCCCCTTCCACTCTGCCTCCTGTTTCCCTCTGCTGCCCCCCTCTACCTCCTTCTGTTTCACTCTACCCCCCTCTACCTTCTGTTTCCCTCTGCTGCCCCCCTCTACCTCCTTCTGTTTCACTCTACCCCCCTCTACCTTCTGTTTCCCTCTGCTGCCCCCCTCTACCTCCTTCTGTTTCACTCTACCCCCCCCCTCTACCTCCTGTTTCCCTCTGCTGCCCCCTCTACCTCCTTCTGTTTCACTCTACCCCCCTCTACCTCCTGTTTCCCTCTGCTGCCCCCTCTACCTTCTTCTGTTTCCCTCTGCTGCCCCCCCCCTCTACCTCCTTCTGTTTCCCTCTGCTGCCCCCTCTACCTCCTTCTGTTTCCCTCTGCTGCCCCCCCTCTACCTCCTTCTGTTTCCCTCTGCTGCCCCCTCTATCTCCTGTTTCCCTCTACCCCCCTCTACCTCCTTCTGTTTCCCTCTACCCCCTCTACCTCCTGTTTCCCTCTACCCCCCTCTACCTCCTTCTGTTTCCCTCTGCTGCCCCCTCTACCTCCTTCTGTTTCCCTCTACCCCCCTCTACCTCCTTCTGTTTCCCTCTGCTGCCCCCCTCTACTTCCTGTTTCCCTCTGCTGCCCCCCTCTACCTCCTTCTGTTTCCCTCTGCTGCCCCCCTCTACCTCCTTCTGTTTCCCTCTACCCCCCTCTACCTCCTTCTGTTTCCCTCTACCCCCCTGTACCTCCTGTTTCCCTCTACCCCCCCTCTACCTCCTTCTGTTTCCCTCTGCTGCCCCCCTCTACCTCCTTCTGTTTCCCTCTACCCCCCTCTACCTCCTTCTGTTTCCCTCTACCCCCCTGTACCTCCTGTTTCCCTTTACCCCCCCCTACCTCCTTCTCTTTCCCTCTGCTGCCCCCCTCTACCTCCATCTGCCTCCCACTGCCATCCTTCTGCCTCCTTTATGTTTCCATCTGCCTCCCACTGCCTCCCTTGCCTCCCTCTGCCCCCCTTATGCCTCCCTCTGCCCCCCTTATGTCTCCCTGTGCCTCCGCTCTGCCTCTCCCCTCTTAACTCTCCTGTTACCTTTCCATCTCAACCTCCCCACTTCCATCTCTCGCTATCTACCTCCCTCCTCTCTCCGCTTGTGCTGACCCTCATTATTCTCTTGTCGCAGCTGTTGTGTTTACTGCTGAAGCTTTTTTCGAACCGAGAAAACTCAGTTGCATTTTGCAAATACTTTAAGACCGCAGCAATGTGAGCTCACTACTGTGCCTGAACTCACGTGTTTTGCCCCGCTGCCGCCAGGTGCCTGGGGTCGCTGTTTACAGCCTCCAAAGCCTCCATCTTCAATTGAAGCGAGTCCCATCGTGCCGCTCAAAAGATGCGCCCACCAAAGCCAGGCACAATGCAGCAATTCTTGCCTCGAGGCTTAAGAAGTCATTGTGCGATAAGCAAAGACGTCTAGTCAGCTGACCTGGACTGGAGACCGCCAATGCTTCGTCTCAGCCACATGAATTGCCAGTCCAAGTGTTTACAACCAGCAGTCCCCGGCTTCGCGCTCGTTTTCAGCCACGTGAGGTGAATGAAAAAAAATTGCGCTTCTATAAAGTTCAGGTGCGCGAGGCTGCAGCTCGCAGCTCCCAGCTCAGATCTCAGCATGAAGCTCGCTTGGTACCTGTGCACCGCCGCCGTCGCCGCGTTTCTGCTGGCGGACCTGTCGCTGGCCGACGTCTGGGCGCCCGACCAGCTGGAGGACGCGGCGCCGCTGCCCGAGGCCGGCCAGCAGCAGCCGGAGGAGGCCATGGCCGAGGAGGACATGGACCTCGGGCCCGAGGCCAAGGCACCTGGGAAGCCGGGTCCGGCAAGTTATCGAGTTTACCGCTGGTAGCCTCTGACAGCGCACCTCTGGGCTGTACTCCACTCTGTGTTCCTTTTGCACTTTTAATGAATATGCATAAATCTATCAGGTTATTCTGTTTGCCAGTGTTGTATCGCGTGTTTACTTGTCAAGCGAATTTTACTACTGACAAGTCTGCAAGCGAGCTTTGCTACTCACTGATCAGTAGGGTGTGCGCGCACACGCACCCAATGACTACTGTAGTACATGTATAGCAGGATGTACGCTCGTAAGTGTCAAAGATTGGATCGTTTTTGGAGGCCAATTTTCCGGAAAAATACACTGTGGTGATAGGAGAAATCGTATTTTTCATCACATATAGACCATGATTGCATTTGATCTGGGATAGAGAAGATTACCTTTTCTTCAATTAGAGTTGTAAATACTCGCAAGTGGCATTAACTTCAAGATGGAAAATAAAACAAAAAGTCGGGCTCATAACATAAAACGAACAATATTAAAAGATAGGTAATCTTCACTAGCTTAGATTCATGCAATTCATGCAGCAAATCGGCCTCTGAAAAATTACACGATCTTTGAGTTTCACGTCCTTGACAGTGGTCCTTGAATTTGCCAACATTTCACAACACAAAGTGCGCGCATGTTTGAAAAATGAACAGTCTTTATCATAACTCCTGTAACCCTCTCACTTTGTTTCTGCTCCATTGCTTATGCTCAACTACTCAACTCCCAGCTGTTAACTAAAGCAGGATGGCTCGTTCACGCAGTTGGTGGGCTGCAGGACAGCTCAGTGCCGACTGCTTCGTACGCGGTCACTTATGTTGTCATGCTGTCAGGAATGATTGCTGCAACACGTGATTCAAAGGTGGTTCTGGGTTAACGACTCTGTATTTGTCAACTTTTTCAACAGATCTCAAATAAAACCGCTGCTGGTCGATAAACTCGCTATGGGAAAATTCAAACAACAAATTTTGACCTTCCGGCATCCAGCAAACAAAACACGGCGTTTGTTTAAACAATTGCACAGTTCCGCAACAATTCAAATAAAACACTTGAAGAACTCTCTAGTATTGCATCATCGATTCTTTTGCTCCATTAGAAAACGAGCATTTCAAACTCCTTCAGTGAGTAGTAATGGCCGAACGGATGTTTCCAAATAACACCCTGAGCGTACGGGCCGCCAATGGCTGAAGATAAGTCTCTGTACCGTCCGTTGGGGTGGGTGGCGAAGCAGCTGGAGAACCACCAGGCGCCAATGAAGGTAGTCGCGCAGCTTCCGCTCCCGTCAAAATGCGTATCGTGATCGGCGTCCTTGGTGCTGAACTGCATGCCGCTCTGGGGAGACATCGCGTCGCCGATGCCGGCGCTGCTGGAGAAGCCGGACACGCTCAGCCGGTAGCTGTCCGACTCGGGACCCACGGAGAAGCTGGAGTACTCAGCCCAGTGCTCAGAGTCGTTCCACGTCTTCATCAGGATCCTCAGCTTCCGAGGACCAGAAGCAGTGAGAGCGTGGAGAGAGTTTAGGCCTGGGAAGATGCGGATGTCATGGCGGTCTTTGTCATTGAAGTCCGAGTTGGAAAAGGAAGCGAATGGAGCAGATCTGGGATGCACTCACCGATCCAGTAGTTTCCGTCGGGTCCCTCGCCGAACTCGCTCTGGTACTGAGTCCAGTTGCGGTAAAAGTCCACTGAGCCGGACACCCTGTGCTGCACGGTGGTCCAGCAGTCACTGCCGGCTGTCTGCAAGGTGACACACAGGTGTGCCAGGTTACCACGCGTTAAATTGTGGTAGTGATGCTACACATCTAACAGAGTGACTCACCCACACTCGCTGAGCTCCCTTGCTCGCATTGCGGCACTTCCTGCAGTGGCTCAGGCCCAGGCGACACCTGAAGTGAGTGCACAGGCCGGAACTGGCGCTGAACGCCACCAGCTGCACAGCGGGGTTCGAGCCTGCAGTTGCCATGCAGTCGATGTCGCTCAGTGCCGGAAACGAAGAAGCAGCCTCATAGTCGGCCAGGCCGTCTCGGCTCAGCCGCCACGTTCTCTCAGCTGGCACGTTTCCGGCGAGAGGATGGAGGGCAGCGAGCAGCAGGATGGCCGCTTTGAGCACACTTACAGAGCACATCGTAAGTCTTTTTGTCTTCTGAGAGGTTGGAGAGAGGAGTGAGGTGATCTGCAGTTGATCTCCATCAAAATTTTATCCTTTATCTATAGCTTTTTCTTCCTTTGTTCAGCCCTCAAATCCAATCGCTTCTGCTTATTTTCCTGCTCGGTTTCCCTAGCAACCAGAGTTGACTCGCTCTATTGACGCAGTTAAAATTATTCAAATACGATATTAGCGCATTCGACGTGGCAAATCGTCTCGCGGGTTGGGGAGTGCCATGGCAAATATTCCAGCAGTTTTTTAAATACTGTGTCAATAATATTGCATTAACCCGGGCCTGCAGGTTAGGCAGCATTTCTTTCTGCTATTCTTGGCATGGTAGATGGCGCCTTATTTACTCTTCTCAGATTGCAAATCAGCTGAAGACGCCTGCAGCTTTCAGTCTTTGTTGGTAGCCGCCGCGAAGAACCTGCTTGAACGCATATTGACGGATTTCGGGGGATTTTCGATTCTCCTCTCTTCTGTCTTCTGCCTTCCCTATCCCTTCTGCCTCCCCTCTCCCATGCCTACCCTAAGTGGTCCAGCATCAAAGCAGTTTCGCTTTCGCCACCTCAGGTGGCACTGGCACCTTGCTCAGACCGGCTGGTGCTGGAAAAATGGCTGAGAGCAAAATAGCGTGCTGTGCTCCCTCCCTCACCACGCCCTGGTTGGGCCAGGCACAGATACTGGAATAACTAGATGGGCCACTCAGCACATTTGCGTGTAAACTACTTTCAGTTCAGTAGTAAGTTAGGCAGAAGCATTTTAATGTATATATTTTTAAAGCCAAAGCTCATTCATTGGTCTTACCTCACAGCATAAACTCCAACCGCGCCTTTTCACTCTACCCCCCCGCCCCAATTTTTTATTGCCTTTCTCGGAATTCCAGCCAAAAGCTGCCATGTACATTTCAGTGGACTGGCTAATGCATATTATTGGTGAAACCAATTAGAAAGCTGTTTACGCCTGCAAACTTGGGCTTCTAAACTAATCAAAGTCATTTCAGCTGTCTTTATTTTAAAAATAGCTCATGTATTCTTCTTTGCTACTGAACTGAAAGTAGAAAGCTGTTTTACTAAGTATATGCTTGAGTGGCCCATCCAGTTATTTTAGAATCTGTGGGCCAGGCCGGGTTTGGGGGCTTAATTGCCTTTTTTGCGCTCCGCCAACGCTCTTCTCCGCCCTGTTGCCCCTCCCCGTCGGCGGTTTGTGATTGGCTGGCCGGCGGGGTGGGGTTGTCGTCCGCTGGTTGCCCGCCCCCCCTGTCCCTTCCCCCTTCTGCCTTTCCCCCAAATCCGGAATTTCCATCTCGCCCTTTTCTCTTTCTCTCTCTCCTGCACTCGGGCGACCGTGCAAAACTTTGTGCAGTAGCATATGCGTATATTTGCTTTATTTTTATGTCAAAATGATGGCAAATGACGGCATTATAATACGCGTCGTAATTACAAGTTTTTAATGTTCTTCTTTGTCACACTTGCAATGCACAAGAAATAGAGCTTAAGGGTTTGCTGAATGAATATAAATAATATTTCGTTACTAAATATACTAGTAACATTAAAGTGGAAAGTCAAATAATTGCCTTGCAACTGACAAATACACAATTGAATTCTGATAGACTTTAGAAAAACCTCAGAAACTCAGGAGCCTCTTAGAAACAGCGACAAATAGACAGCAGTCAGTCCGCTGGTGTGGGACGAGCAGGCTCCTGAAAAAGTACAGTGAGTCCTATTTGCGTTTTGAATTTGAAACCGATTAACAAAATGACACAAAGAACGAGTTCAATTTCTATGGATCTATGGACTGTTAATGACTGTCATTAATTGTGGACTCAGGAATCAGGACTCGCCTGATTCGGGACTCATGATTCGGGACTCGGGACTCATGATTCAGGACTCAGGACTCGGGACTCAGGAGTCGCGACTCAGGACTCAGGACTCGGGACTCAGGAGTCGCGACTCAGGACTCAGGTCTCGGGACTCAGGACTCGGGACTCAGGACTCGGGACTCAGGACTCGGGACTCAGGACTCGGGACTCAGGAGTCGCGACTCAGGACTCAGGACTCGGGACTCAGGACTCAGGACTCGGGACTCACCATCAAGCATCACTTCGTGCATGAGCTTCCGTCCAGTGGGAGCCGTCTGCCGAGTGCTGAGCGAGTTGAGCTCCTCAGGGATGCAGCCCAGCCCCTCGTCCTGCAGCCGGCGCAGGTGCAGCAGAGTGGAGTCGGTGAAGAAGTCTCGGTAGCCCAGAGAGCCGCAGATGAAAGCTGCAACACGGCGAAGCAATAAAGATAATTTTTATATTTTCATAATGCCGACAACTTCTTCAACAGTTCCTAAAGCATCTGGTAGCTGAAGTTCTTCGTGATTTCAGTTTTCGTGTTTGAAGAAGTCGTTTTTTTCTAAAATCGATCACACACACATACCTACCTACCGACGAACCATTTATATGGAAGTTAGTAAAACTGAGGAATGTCAATGCCATGCCTACTCGGCAACATGCTCATACAGAGTGTCACAGTAGCCCTGGCTCTCCCATCGTCAGTTAAAAATTACAACCGCCAACAGTGTTCCAGGTCTCAAGCAGAGGTGTCGCCATGAACTTTATGGTGGGGGGGGGCGAAGCCAAGAATTCAACATGTGCATGTACATGACTAAATTCCTACATGTCCATTACTTTGAGAATCGGTGTTGTCAGCGCATTTTAGCGCTGGAACTCATTTTAGCGCCGCAGGTACTCATTTTAGCGCCACAGGCACTCATTTTAGCGCCGCAGGAACTCATTTTAGCGCCGCAGGAACTCATTTTAGCACCACAGGCACTCATTTTAGCGCCGCGGTCACTCATTTTAGCGCCGCGGGCACTCATTTTAGCGCCACAGGCACTCATTTTAGCGCCGCGGGCACTCATTTTAGCACCACAGGCACTCATTTTGGCACCAATGACGCTATATTTTGGCGCCTGAAAGAAAAATTATTGATTGCCACAACGGGTCACAAGGTGGGGTGGAGAGACAAAGCATTCGCATGTCCCCCTTAGCTTTTACTGGGGGTCCCCCCCGGTGGCGATGCGCCTGGTCTCAAGTGTGCTCACCCTGCTCCAATGCCAGGTCAATCATGTCGATGCCAGCCGAAGTCAAGGCCAGAATTTTCCGGTGCTCAGCCAGGGCAGACCGACAGGCCTCGGCGGCCACAGACTGGTCCACTGACCGGCCGTTGGACAGTCTGAGGTGGCAGGAGCGCTGCAGTGCGGGGCATTCCGAGATCGCTGCAATATGCATGTGGAAATCCTAGGCTATGGAAACGGGACCATGATAAAGAGTCTGGCTCACATCGATGGCGGCGGCCCAGTAGATCAGCTGGTGCGTCAGGGCGTAGCCCATGCTTCGCTCAGTGCTGAGAAACAGCCAGCTGCATGCTGGCGGAGGCTGGCAGGGCGATGAGCGGCTGAAGCGAATCATTAATATTTTTGCAAGGGCTTTAGATAATTCTGTATTCCACGCTATTTTTGGATGCAGCGACCATTGCTGAATCTACAGTCGCATCTCATGTTCCACACAACTCGAAATGTACCTTCTTTAGACCTCTTGAACTTAAGGCTGTTGGGACATTTTGAAGTTGCAACATTCGAGAAGGTTTGGCAGAAAGCTGCATAAAAAATCCAAGCATCTACAAACCTGAAGTTCAAGCAGTTGAAATCAAACATTTTCGGCTCTTGCAGTTAATACTGCCGGGGTCAAACTCCTGATCACCCTTCATCTTGACAGGTCGCTGAAGACTCACCTTTTGCTTGGACTGTCCAACAATCTGTTGAAGCAGGCATCGCCCACCGTATCATTGTACTTCATCACCAATCTTTCAACGGACTTCAGCCAAGCCTGAGCCTGCTTAGCGTCTACCGCAGCTCCGTGATGTCCCGAGTCTTCAAGCCAGCGCCAGCGAAACCGCCTCTGACTGAGCAGCCGCCGCATCACAGCCTCCATAGGCCGGCAAATGCCCCAGTAGGTTTCAACATCATAGTCTCCACCGCTTCTCGACTTCTTCCCGCCTACTCGAGCTCGAAAATCGACCAGCACTTGTCGAAGCTGATCGACAGCTCGACGCAGCTCGGCGGCCTGAGCGTCGCCGCACAGATCTGCAACTCGACGCTCCGTAGCGCTGGCGCTGGTGGGCGCCGAGTCGAAGGTCAGGAAGGCGATAGCGGCTCCAAAGTAGCCGTCGGCGTCGATCTTCAGCGAGTTCCTGGCGAAGAGCTCAGCCAGCCGAGACAGCGAGTCAGCTGCTGCACAAATCATGCCAGAATTCTCAACGCTGGCGGCTGCAGTTCGATAGGTTGGCAACAGAAGAAGAGTCAGAAGTTGCAGGATCTCCCAATAGTGCATGCCTGCTGTGCAATGCCTGCTGCCTCTTTTCTGGCTGCGCTCCCAACGCTGTGTGAGTGGTGCTGGTCTGCTCTCAAGGTCTCAAGGAATCCTCTATGGTCGCTTGCCAGGGGTTGTTTTGTATACCTTTTCAAACTCGAATGTGACACAAGTAACTTCAAATGTGGCTTTTTCGACTGTGACTGGGTGGAAGCATGCGAAATATATGCGAAATGTCTGTTGCCTCAACCCATCCCCCAATCTAGGGAAAGTCCCCCGCTTCTATTACACTGGCTGAGGGAATCTATAAATATGCCCAATTTATCATAGCCAGAAACTATCAAGCCGTAGCTGCTCATGCTGACAGTGGATAATCGTCTCCCTCCCATTCATCTCCAGTGCTTAGAAATTTAATTGTTCTCTGACAATTAATTTTACATGTACTATTAAATGCCAAAGCGCCACTGTGCTGCTCTAGATTGCAAGTCAAAGACAGGAGACAGAAATGAAGACGATAGTCCAGTCAGCTTCTTTTCATTTCCTGTCATGTTTCCTGAGCACACCAGTGCATGGTTATTGCGCACCAAAACGTTCATTCTAACACGAATCACTTTTGTCTCCTGCGACAGACACTTTTCTGCGGACGCGTACAGACTGGTTTCAAATGGATCAAACGCCTCTGGCAACAGAAAGAGGCGAAAACTAGGCGCTGCTCCAATGAGCCAATCGATGCAACCACGAAGTGCTTCTGATCAGCACTGACCACAGCGTGCCACTAATCCAACTGAATGATCGGAGAGGACTGTGCAAGCCATACTTTGCAGCATGACTTACTTGACTTAGTTGTGGGACATTCCGCCAGCCCCTGAAGGCCCGCAGACAGGCAGAGGCGTGGGCCCGGTCAGGGTGCTCCGCCGATCCGTCCGTCCTGCAGCGTGTTCTTCCGCAGGGAAGAAACTGGCTCGTCTTGTCGCCCGAAGGAACTGAATGAGCCGTGGGATGCTGTCGGGCTGGCAGACCTCGTCAATGGACAGGTTCGGCCCGAGGTAGCGTAGCCGGTCTCTGGTGGTAAAGAAAGGGCAGTGACAAACATTGTGCAGAGCATCTTCATTGTCGTAATCGCAAAAAGGGCAAAGTTCACTCTCGAGGTCGCCTCGGAGGAAGCAGTGTCTGGCGAGGTAGCCATGGCCGGTAAAGGGCATGACATGGGTTCGAATATCCTTCCGACTTTGGTTCAGAAGGACTTGCAGCATTCCAGCAGGATGTTGCCGCGGGAGAGTTTTCAGGCTTGTAGTATGAGATCAGAACCAGTGAAAACCACTGGTATTTCTTGCTGAAAACCATCGTGAAGCACAGCATTCAACTCCGGCTGAAGCACACGGCAAAGCTGAAACCGGAAGGTCGTTCGGTCCTCAGTATGAAAATACTACTATTGTTGGACAGTGACATTCCCCGTCTATTCATACTAGTAACAATTGGACTTCACTAAATCATGGGTGAAATAAACCGTGCGTACACAAAATTGCTGAAAGTATTTGAGCAGCTTGACACTATCCGTTCGCTACGATAATGCCCATACTCCTCCTTCTGTTTCTTCTCCAGCTACCGTTGCTCTCTGCATTACAGACTCACTCAGCCAATGCAATTAAAGCGGGGGACTGTCCTAAGATTCGATGTGGGTAGGAGCCAGAGACATGTCGCAGGTGAGCAATCCATGATATTCCTTCATCCATGTCTAAGAGTGACAACCTACATGTGAATGCGTTTCATCGCTGAATACGTGTGAAAAAGCGATTAGCTGCAAGCTGTACTATTTGTTCCGAATGCACACCGGTACGCGCTACCAAGAAGAGAAGCGAGACATCATCGGCTGACTCCGATCATGAAGGAGCACATAATCAAGAAGCTAAATGCGAACTTTCAAATGACCTCTGTCAAATGCACTCTGCAAGATTTTCCGGAGTTGCCAAACATCGTGACATCTTGACGGTTTCCCAAGCACTTGATGGACAGCTTTCTCTATGAAACTTCTTCGCGAGACGCTGACATTCCTGAAGCATCGAAAGTCTAATTGGATGGTAAATTTACCGGATGCGACTCACTCAGGTTTATCTGGATGACCTTGGACTACTTGGCTACTTGGACTCGGTGCAGTAAGGGAAGGAGTCTGCGCGGAGCTAGAGAGAGACGCGCCATGCTCACCCAGAGAAGTCCATCACTGAATCTTGTCATGTCCACATCGCCTTTGCTGACGAAGTTTGCGAACACGCTGTGTGAGCAGGTTGCTGCAAATATGGACGAGAATCAATTGTGCATCGTTTTGCTGGATGGTGTTCGATTTCATCACGGATTGCAGGTGCCCAACGAGTTCGCTGGTCGCATTGAACTGAAGACTGTCTCTTGACTCGCCTTTCCTGAACCCTGTCGAACTGGCCCACAGTGCCTTCAAGTTAGCGGTCAAGAGGCAGCTGTCCAATCCAGAAAGAAGTACAGCGAGAAGTCGCATCCCCACCGCCTGGATTGACTGCAGTTGAATGGAGGCTGATGGTCCTTCACAGATGCGGAGAAACCGCGATGGATGACGTGTCTCCAAATAAGTGATTGCAATGGTTCCAGCACACCCTCCGCTTCATCCCGGGCTTTTTGAAACAGATTTTTGAAACAAATGCGTGTACTTTGTAGATTGTGAGTTTGAATTCGTCAATCAACGACAAATTCCCTAAAAATAGCAGGTCCACTTTTCGAGCCTTTTCAGCCTATGTTACTTCTATCGATTTTAAACGATTTGATTAACGTGTGCTACAAATTAATCTGCCAAGTGATAGCTGAACACCGACTTCTGTTGCTAGCCCCAAGTTCTGGTGCTGCAGTCAACTGAAGGTCCTCATTACAGTCGTATAGTCTTACAGAAAATGTTGTCAAAACAAAAAACAAAACCAACAAAATTTGCTCGTTAAAGATCTAACTTGATCATTTCTGTTTATTCAAATTGATATTAAAATTTTATCCCTCGGATCGCAATCGAGATTACGGATTTGAGTAGCATTCATTAATTTTGGCCTCGCACGATTGTTTGGTTCAACCTGCTCATTACTTTAATATTGAAGTGCAGCTATGGATAAGCTTCTCATAACTTTTGAAACGGAGACCTAACTTAACAGCAAACTTGAAATTTTCAGAGGAAAATCATCAGTTTTGTCCCGAGACCAATTAGTTAGCCTCTTAATTCCGACTCAGCACTGTGGAATGTTGCACGTTTCCCATCTCCTCGACGTCCTGGTGTAGCACCACGGACGCTTCTCGCTGCTGGCAGTGGTGATGCGGCAGGTGTTTCCGATCAGACGGGCCAGCTTCAGAGCAGTGTTGGGCACGTGGCAGGTTTTCCCCACTGTGCCGCTGGGGCAGCTCTTGATCTCCCAGCCCTGGCACGGCTTGCCGCTCCGGGTCACAGCGATGCCCGACACGAAGTTCTTCGTGCCTTTCTTGTAGCACTCGCGCAGTCCTGCAACACAGATTAAAAGACTAAAAGAACTGCCGAACATGATCTCTAATCTATTGTACTTAGCGAACGGAGGTTCTATTTGTACGAGCCAGTCTTTTTTTATTAGAGGCAGGGGGTTTGTGTGCACCCTGGCGCACTTTAAGCGACATAGGCACACAACCGGCGAGAGGCATTACTGCTCATCCCGCCGACTCCCCTGAGCAGGCAGACAAGCGCGCGGATACGTACGCAGGCACACACTCACACAGGAGTGTACAGCGGCCCTAACTTTACTTTATCGTTAGGCATGTACACTTCACTGCGCCTTGGGGGGTTGGCTCTCAAGGCCATTAATTGCACGAGCAGAGCCAAGCCGAAATTCCAATTCAGCCCCAAACTAATGTGACTGCACTTGGAATCGAGCCTGGGTCGCTGGCACACCACAGCTTGCGCTAGACCGCTGGGCTACGCCCCCCCCCCTACGAGCTAGTCTACTGAAACCCTTATTTGCAATTGTCAGCGTCATAGCCAATCAGATAGCCAATGCTCAAGATTCAAGCTTCGCTTACTGACCTCCAACGTTCATTTCTCCTTTTTGATGCTAGCAATCGGCAGTCCATATCGGCAGCCTGATAATGATTGCTACAGGAATAGAAAGCGATATATGTGTTGCGCACTCACACGCGCTCACACAGGGTGTACAGCGGCCCTGACTTGCTAATCGTCAGATTGTACACTCTCTGTGCCTTGGGGGTTGGCCCTCATGTACAAACTAGCTGGCCACTATGATGTACTCACTGGGTCCGCAAAGAGGAATGTTGCAAGTTTCCCATCGAGTCGAAGTCTTCGTGTAACACCACGGCTTGTTCGAGCCGCCTTGCTCCGTGAAGGTTCGGCACGTGTTGCCAGTGGATTGGGACGCTTTCACAGTAAGGTTGGGGACGTGGCAGGTCCTTTTCAGCGTATGCCAGGAACAATAACGAACCGTCCAGCTCTGGCACAGCCTGGAGCTCTTTGTTCGGCTCACTGAAGTACTGACAAAGTTCTTATTAGCGAAGTAGCACTCGCCAAACTCTGTGGGATGCAGGAGACGACCAACAAGAGCGATTAGAAACGTAACTTATGATTTGAGGGGTGCGTGAACTTCTTGGTGCACACCAGTAGGTTAACTTCTTCAATGCTTCCATAACACGTCTAACGCGTCGCGTAATAGTCTGTACACTCACAAGGCGCACGCTTATTGTGTAAATGCACTACAAAAGCCAACGTTCTGTATGAAAATCGTTATTGCTAAAAACAACAAAATTCTTGAAGTTGAATTTCGGTTTGAAAAATGGCTATAATAAATATTCCCCATTGGCAGCACTAGCCATAGTAGCTACCCATTGGCAGCACTAGCCATAGTAGCTACCCATTGGCAGCACTAGCCATAGTAGCTACCCATTGGCAGCACTAGCCATAGTAGCTAGCTACCCATTGGCGCAATCCTTTCTTGATTCTGAAAATAAGCAAACACAAGACACCAAAACTTACTGTAGCACTTGGTTCGCTGAGCGTTCGTAGCGATGGACCCGTACGGACACTTCATACAACGACTCGATCCTGATGACGGAGCGTAGTAGCCCAGAGAGCATTGCGTGCATCTCGACGAGCCGGCATTCGAAAACGAGCCTGCAGAACAAGGCCTGCAGTTTCTCGAACCTCGGCCGGGCGCGAATGTGCCAGCCTTGCACTTGCTGCAGGAAGCCGCTCCGGTAGACGAAATGTAGGTTCCGGGTGAGCAGTACTGGCAAGAGCCGCTGGAGTGGGCGTAGGATCCCGCTGGGCAGCTGGCACACCTTGTGGAGCCGGTTTTGGCCGTGACGCTACCGGCACTGCACTTTCTGCACTTGGAGGACCCACTTGATGAAGCGAAATAGTTTTTCTGACAAGGCAGGCAAGCGGAACTACTCGACTGACGAACTTTCGCGTTATAATGTCCGGCGGGACACTTTATGGGTCTTATAGAGCCTTTATTTGAAACATAGGTCCCCTGTGGTGCAATTTTACAGACCGCAGATCCTTCATTCGGCGCGTAGGTGCCCAGGTCGCAATGCTTGCATCCTTTCATCCCTTCGACTGGAGCATATTGACCCTTGGGACATCTCGAACAAGCTCGGGAACCAGAGCCTGGCGAAAACTGACCAACTGGACATTTTTTACAGCTAGTTGCCGAGCTGCTGAAGGTTCCAGCAGGACACTTTCGACAGGCAGAGCTGTTCGCCTGTCCTACTTGAGAGTTGACTGTACCAGCAGGGCAGCTTTGGTAACTTTTTGCTCCTCTTTGTGATACATACGTGCCTTTTGGAGCTTTGATGCAAACAGACTGCCCCCATTCGGCTGGTATGAACCTGGGGCGCACTGCGAGCACTTCATCGAGCCCGCACTCTCGGAGAATGTACCTGGAGAGCACTTTTTGCATGGTTGACCTTTCGCGGGACTATACTCGCCTTTTTTGCACGAGTTGCTGCAAGTCCTGGAGCCCTCCACACTTGACGTACCGGCAGGACACTTGGTGCACTTTACCTGGCCCCTCTTTGCAGCCGAGAAGCCTCTGGAGCACGGCTTGCACTGCTTCAGCCCTTGCGAGTCTCCGTAGTGACCGTAAGGACACGGCGAACATTTTTGCTGTCCTTCACCGGAAAAGCTTCCGACCGGGCATTTCTGACACACCGTGGCTCCCTTGCCGGAGAAAGTCCCACCGGAACACTTGGTGCACTTTGACTGGCCTGGTTTAGCGTTAAAAGTGCCCGGTTTGCACTTTGAGCACTTTGTAGCCCCGGCAGAGCTGAACGATCCCGCTGGACACGATGCACATTTCTCGTTCCCCTTGCCGCTTTTGAATGTTCCGGCCAGGCACGGAACACATAACCTTTTTTTAGTTTGACTTACATACTTCCCAGCAGGACATTTGGAGAGACACTCGATCACTTTAATAGCTCCTTTTCCCGTCTCCACGCGGACATTTTTGCACTGGTGACAGGCCTTGTTGTCGTTTGCTGCATCACAGTTGATGCACTCTGCGTGACACTTCAGCACGCAGTGGCCCTTCACCTTTTTGTAATTCTTGCTCAGACACTCCACCTTCGGCATAGTCCTGGTGAGTCGGATGTCCATTAGCGAGACTTCCTTGGAACCGGAGCCGAAGGTGTAGAACGACAGTCTGCTGAACTGGCTGTCGCGGGCGAAGGTGTAGCCGGAGAAGACGGTGCCGACCTCGCTCTCCGGGTCAGCCTTGCCGTACTGCATCATCACCGTGCCGGAGTTCTGTATCACGCAGACGAAGAACGACTGGAACAGGTTCTTGTCTCCCAGAATTCCCATTCCTTTCTGCACGTCCCGCTTTCTCAATTTTAGACCCTGATAGAAGGAAACACCTTCGGAGTTGATCTGCAGGTAGTACCATGTAGTGTGGTCTTTAGGAATAGCGGAAAATATCACGAAGATGTCGCCCTCGCTAGCAGCGGTGAAGTGAATGCAGTTCTCTTGCTTCTTTGGGTCAAGTCGGTGAGAGTTGAGCCATCGGATGTTGCACGGCAGGGCCGCTCGGCCGCTGAAAACGTCCGCCTTGATGCTTTTAGTCATTTCCAGTCTGTGAGCCCTGGCTACGATGGACCCAGACAGCCACTCCGGCAGCGATGGAATGCGAGACTTGGTTATTGGGAAAACTCTTGGATCGACACGGAGAAGGCCTGTCTTTTCATCATAATTCAGCATTATGTTTCTAAAGCAGATCCTGGCCTCCGTGGATTCTGAAATTTCGCAACCGTCGTACAAGTGCATGGACGTCTGCGTGGGCTCAGTGGCAAACCAAATGCCGTCTTTGAAGATAATCCGGTACTTTGCTTTCATGGGGATCAGATTCGGCACGGGCTGAGGCAGATCAAACGCGATCAGGAATGGCGACTTTTTCAGCTCTGCGTAGCTCATCACTCTGGACTTTGACGCCATCGAAGCGCTGACTGTTCCCAGCGTTGCCTCCTCGCAGCCTGGCTCTCCGGCCTTCAGCTCGAATGACGATGTCGGAAATGGGCCCTCGGCCATGTACACACCGATGGCCCTCTCCAGAGAAATCCTTCTTTTGTTCAGGTCTTCTTTGAAGTCTTCAAGGTGTGAGTACTTGCAGTATACTTTCACTTTCTGTTCAAATTTGCTTGAGTTGTCGAATTTCGTCCTCACGTCGATGTAGTAACGTCTGTTCGTTTCCGGTTCCACAAGAATTTTCACTTTGCTGCTGTCACCTCCAACACAGCCGAAGTCAACTTTGCCTCCAGGAAACAAGTCGTCCATATTCATGTTGAAAATCTCATCAACTGCTCTGAGCTGGAACTCGAAGGGTTTTGCGTAGTCCTTGATCGAGACCAGCCAGTCGTGATACAGCTGCTTGAATGCAGGAGTGTAAAAGTCAACCAGGGCTTCGGCGATCTCGGGAGTTCCACCTTGAGCCTCGACTGTAGTTTGAGTAAACTGAGACTGTTTGGAACTGTCGGACTGTGACTGCCCTGCACTCATCGTGCTCTTATGCTCCGCCTTTGACTTTGCTGAAGATTTTTGAGATGTCGATCTTTTCTTGCTACCAAAACCAAGGAAAGACCAGCCGCTGGATTTCTGGGTGTAACTGGACTGCAAAGTGGCAAACATGGATTGAAACTCCGTCTCGGCAATACGCGCGAACTGCTCCTGCGACTGGATCTTGCTGGTCTTGGACGTCTTCGTGATCTTCAGCTGACCGCCGAACTTACCCGACCGGATGAAGTGGGTGCCCCATCGCAGAAGGAAGTTCTGGTATTTCACATCGGCCCCGATGGAATAGTACGATGCGGGAAGATTCATGTAGTCCTTTAGAACGTTGAGACTGACGTCGTTGGGCTTGATTTCGTCCAGGCTGATGTCGTACAGGATCACGTTGACATACATGATCGCAAAGAAGCTGTGAGCAGAACCCTTTCTTGCTTTTGCCTTCTCACTCTGCATCATTTTCGACGAGCTCTGTCCCTTTTGTTTTGATTTGGAGTTTCCGGACCCTGAGCCGCTGCCACCACCAATAGAGCCTCCGATGGCGCCTCCCAGCTGTGCTCCCATTCCTGCCCCCGCAGGCCCACCGGCTACTGCACCGATGGCTCCACCAACGATGGCGCCAATTCCTCCGAGGTTGGCTCCAAATGAACTGCCCTTTGAGTATTTGCTGGCCTCACTAGAGAACAGGTTCTTCTGGTTTGACAGGCCGGCTTTGTGCCGGATGTAGCGCATGTACTGGCTGGCGGACTGGAAGGATTTCGTCTCTGCCACTGTCTCGAATATGCCAAATATATTCATCGTGTCCGGAATGTCCTGCCCCATAAAGGTGGCCCTGTTGGCGCAGGATCGCTGCACCAGACTGGCCTTTCTGCTCTGAGCGTTGTAGTAGCCTCTGCCGTCAAACCCAACGCCGATGTAGTTGGCCGCGTCAATTTGGTTTTGACAAACTTTGTTCTGCAGATCAAACAGTTTGCTGTTGTAGCAAGGGCTGGACTTCTCGTAGCTTCTTTCCGTGCACTGGTTCATGAGAACAGGGCCCAGGCCCATCGGATAGGTGTACACCGGTTCCTTTGCTGCCGTTGGCTCATCTTTCTTGTCCGTTGGACCGCTCATGGTCTCCGTAATCTTCCAACCGGAAGGCTGGTAGTTTGTAAGTCCGTTGAAACCCTGGTTAGCCTGCACCGAAACGGTTCTACTGCCGGCCTTCTGCGGCAGGAACGTTCTCCCGGCCATCATGTTCTTCATGGTATCCTTTGTGATGAGCGCGCCAGGGTCTTTATTAACGGCGGACATGTGCTCGTTGACCAGCTGCTCAGACTTCTCGGCCGCCTTGTTGACGTTCGAAGCGACGGCGTCTGCTGCCTGTTGGTACTGAGCGACGTCAGGTTTCTTGCCTTTCGCGGCCTGCGCGCCGTGCAAGGCGATGCTCAGCGCCACTAGCACCGCTAGAAGTTGCGAGTGCCGCATTTGACAGATCTTTCGGAAATTCGACTCTGAAATTAAGTTATGGGCAATGAAAACGAAACAGCTACAGGTTAAATAAATAAAAGCATTGATGAACAGCAAGAGGGATTGGCAGCCCAGCAAAGACGGACGGATGCCTCAACAAACAGCAGGACACCTCAGCTAAGACTGCAGCACAACGAAGGTAACTTCTGACTCCTGCCTGACTCCTAGTAACAAATCAAAACAATTGAACGTAAAAATCGGCAGGAAGTTTCAACAAAAAACTGCAGGACTTTCCGAACAAAGACAGCAGGACTTCTCAAACAAAGACAGCAGGACTTCCCAAACAAAGACAGCAGGACTTCTCAACTAAAGACAGCAAGACTTCCCAAACAAAGACAGCAGGACTTCTCAACTAAAGACAGCAGGACTTCCCAAACAAAGACAGCAGGACTTCCAAACAAAGACAGCAGGACTTCCAAACAAAAAAGCAGGACTTCCCAAACAAATACAGCGGACTTCTCAACTAAAGACAGCAAGACTTCCCAAACAAAGACAGCAGGACTTCCCAAACAAAGACAGCAGGACTTCCTAAACAAAGACAGCAGGACTTCCTAAACAAAGACAGCAGGACTTCTCAACTAAAGACAGCAGGACTTCCCAAACAAAGACAGCAGGACTTCTCAACTAAAGACAGCAGGACTTCTCAACTAAAGACAGCAGGACTTCCCAAACAAAGACAGCAGGACTTCCCAAACAAAGACAGCAGGACTTCCCAACTAAAGACAGCAGGACTTCTCAACTAAAGACAGCAGGACTTCCCAAACAAAGACAGCAGGACTTCCCAAACAAAGACAGCAGGACTTCTCAACTAAAGACAGCAGGACTTCTCAACTAAAGACAGCAGGACTTCCCAAACAAAGACAGCAGGACTTCCCAAACAAAGACAGCAGGACTTCCCAAACAAAGACAGCAGGACTTCTCAACTAAAGACAGCAGGACTTCAACATGCAGCTCCTCCCTACAAAAGGCTACAATAATTCCTTAAAGAATGCGAAAGGACATCTGCCAAGCAAAAACATAACCAACGTTCTAAACACTGCGATGATAAAGGATAGAGCAGAGAAAGGCAACTTACTTTAAGCACGAGGCGGTAACTCACTGACTTGTCGCGTAGGGTTGAGTTGAGGCGGGCCAGAGCGCAGCGACTGCCCTGCTAGTTATAGCCGAGGATGCGGGGCGGCGCTGCTACCAGCAGAATTGAGCTCATGGGGGTGGCACTTGGGAAGGGGTTCCATTTTTCAGCGTCAGCAGAATTCAAGAGAAAAACTTTCAACTCAAGACTGGAGTTTTGGCCGCGGCGAGCAGCTGGCTTCGCTCGCATTGCAATGCTCGAGGCCAATGATCTTGAATTGTGTTTGGCCACTTTTAAGAGCCAAGAGTATTTGGCTTAATATGGCGTTGACTTTGGAGCAGAGAGGATTGCAACTTAGAGTTCGTCTTTCAAAACATGCAAACAAGTTGAGAACTAGGGCTTCCGCATTGAGTAGTTTCTGGAGTATAGATCCACCGCACGCGATTCGCTTGCCTTGAGCATGCTTTCGGCTTTCTTGGAGTTGAGGGAGTTTTGGATTCGAATAAAATTCGATTCGGTGACAGTTCCCACAACAAACGGTAAGGCAATTCTGCTCATTCCGCAGACTCCTGAGCTCACACAGGTGAGCCAACCGTACACAGGCTCGCACAGGTGTACAGCGGCCCTGACATTCTAATCGTCCGGCATGTGCACTCTCTGGGGTTTGGGGTTGGCCCTCACGAATCGCACGACAACCCGCCGGGAAATTTTTGTGCCCACAAGCTGCCCCGCCATCACTTTGATCTGATGAGCTCGTAATTACAATATTGCTATTCGCACAGGGCATGTCACAAGTGTTTCTATGAAATCCAAACCAGCATGCATTGAGTGATACCAGCTCAACTGACGAATGGAGTTCAACTGCTTATTTACACACGTTCACGATTGACGTTGCGTGGCTCAAAGCCAGGGGAATTCTGACAGGAAATATTGAGCCAGTGTAGCATAAACTGCTGCGGCTTCCGAACCGCCAGCATTCAGTTTCAAGAAGTGAATCTCGTAAACAAACTTCGTTTAGAATAGGGGTAGGGAGGGGGTCCGAGGTAGTCCTTGGTTAAGTAAATCCTAGCAGTGCCAGCAATGTTTGCTAGCTGTAAACGGCCACGTCGGAAAGCATGTGGAAAATTCGCTAGGAAGAGACTCGCACAGCTCGACCACGTGCTGCTTTTTGCCAGCGAGAACGACGACGAATGACCAACAGCAACACGGTGGCTCCGCTGGCAGTGCGGTCAGACCACAGGCTGCTCTACTGCGCCTGCACCTGGGGGACCCCTTATATCGACCACCGAAAAAACAGCCAAAGCGCTACTTCCGCGCCTCACGTGACCCGGTTACAAGTGCGCCGCTTCTGCCTGGCCTTTGCCGAGGCGCTGGAAGGATGGCCAGACGCAACAACCCCAGCCGAGTACCCGGACATCAGTGCTGCCATCCAAGCCGCCGCTACCAAAGCTCTGCCGCTGGTGAAGCCAGCTGAAGAGAGTCGGCCAGTGTCAGGACGATGAAGTGTTGCGGCAGGCCCGGCTGACAGTGGAGAGACTGCGGAGAAGCGGACAGCCCGCGGAGAAGGAAGAGGAGACTCTAGCGGAGACATTTCTTTTCAGAAGATCACAAACGCCGGTCCCGACAAGAAACCGGGCGCCGTCTGGTCGGTCGTCAATCAGCTGACAGGCAGCAAGAGATGCAACGCTCTGAACCTGGCGGGTGACACGCCCGAGGAGAGGCGAAACGAGCTGCAGACCTTCTTTTCTGGTATCGTCGACGCACCTCCGCCGCTGCAAAGGGACATGTCATTGCTCACGGAGGCTGCGCTGCCAGATGAGAGCTTCTTTAACACCAGCCCCATCATCATCGACGAGGTGCTCCAACTTGCAAAGAAGATGCCAGGCAACAAGGCTACTGGACCCGACGATGTGTCAGTCGAGATTCTGCACCTCCCGCAGGTCGCGTTGGAAGTCAAGCGAGTGATGAACTGCGTGCTAGCTGGGGGCCGCGCCCCTGCTGAGTGGCGGACTGCTCAAATCATCGGGATCCCAAAGAGAAACCAGGCTCCGTCAAAATCGAAGAGCATCGCGGGATCACAGCACGGCTAAGCTGTTTAAAAAGTTCTGCTGTCGCGGCTGCAGCCGGTGCTGGACCCGTTCCTCCGGGGCGAGCAGAACGGATTCCGGCCAGGCAGAGGCACCGTGACCCAAATTCTCGCTCTGCGCCGCATTTTAGAAGAGGCCCGCATCCACTATTCGACCATCATCTGCATCTTCTTGGACTTCCTTAAGGTCTTTGACTCGGTATCGAGGCGGGTCATCGCGAACATCCTGCGCTCGTATCACGTACCTGAGCGGCTGGTGAAGGCTGCGATGGCTCTGTACCAGGAGACTAGGGCGACAGTTTGTGACGCCGGATGGCCTTTCCGACTTTTTCGACACGTCCTTCGGTGTTCTCCAAGGGGACACCTTGGCCCAATCTCTGTTCGTCCTGGTCCTGGACTGGGTACTGCGCACCGGCCTCCCTAACGACTCCAACGGATTCTTGCTCTGTCTCAGAACAAGCAGGCGACACCCCGAGAAGCGACTCTCCGTCCTAGCGTACGCGGATGACCTAACGCTGCTGCCTAGCTCAGCTGAAATCCATTTAGAAATCCTCAGAGTTATAACTAGCTTCGATCTGGAATGGATTAGCGAGCCTGTCCCCACTCCAGCTGGCTAAGTTTAGAACGCCATGTCTCCGGTTTGCATTTGACCATTTTATTGTTTTCGAGTATGGGATATCAAGTTTTATTGCTACATTCGCCATAACTACGTAATCGGGGCGTGGTGGGAGGAGCAAGGAGTGAGCAGAGTGGGGAGACCCTTGGGGTAGAAGTGAAAGGAAACGGAGGTCGCTTAGTTCCATGAAACTGTGGGTGAGAGTAGCAAACTGGTATGTCTTCTGGGGCTTCTACATTTAAGTAAATAAGACTACAGTTTGTGGCTTTTGTGTTTTAAGCTGTCACTTCATCTGTCTCTTAAACGAGCTGTCTCGAGCTTGCGCATGTCCACTTGAGATGCTTAGTTAATAAGAGTTGAGGAGTTGTGGATTCGAATATAATAAAATTAAAATTAATCAAGCACTTGCATGCAGACGGCCAGCCAGAAAATACTGGGTTTAAGAACCCCCCGGCCCGCGGCGGAGGGGGGGGCGGAGGAGAGGTGGGCGAAGGGGGGTGGGGTTAACACACTTTACACTGAGGCCCCACGGAGGAGGCCCAGTGAAAAGTAGACAATAATTGCATCCTGACGCAACGTTTTCGGCGACATCGTCCCAGAACAAATAATAAGGCATTCCTGCCTTACCTGAGCGACTCCTGAGCACGAATGCATGTACAAGCAGTCACAACGACAACAACAACAACAACAACAACAACAACAACAACAACAACAACAACAACAGGATACGCATTCAGCGTCACAGGGCGCGCTTCAAGGCCAGGTCGCGAATGAACGCCACGCCGCCGGGCGAATCCGTCCGTCCGCCTGCCCCTGCTGGTTGGGTGCCTGCAGCGTTAGCAGCAGCACCTCCTGCACCGGCTCTGGGCAGTACGACTCGGCGCGGATGATGTGGCCTGCCAGCTGGAGTCGCCGACGGCGCAGCAGGTCGCTTGGATGGACCAGGCCAGCGCGGAGATTACAAAGCCGCGTTGGTCACTCGCTCGTAGCCGATCTTGAAGGCGACGCGCAGCAAGCGTGCGCCGCGTCAACTTGTTGCTCGAGCGACTCCGTCAGCGTCCAGGTCTCGGCGTTGTACAGCAGGACGGTATCGATCACTGCAGGATTGCCCTCACAGAACGAAAGGCAGCCCAGGCAAGCCCGCGGCGACGCCGCAAATCCTCGCGGACGCCGGGAACCAGACCGCCGAGGTGGACGAACTGCTGACAACGCGGAAGCTCTGTCGCCTGTCCATCAGCGCTTCGGCACAAAATCGCAGCCTCGATGTCGTCCGCAGTCACATGCATGCAGTCACGCACTCACACACACGCTCACAAAGGGTGCACAGCGGCCCTGAATTTCTAATTTTCAGGCATGTGCACCCTCTTTGCATTGGGGACTGGCCCACGAGCCCCAAGTGAGTGTGTGTGACAGCGCACAGAATCTAACCAGGGGCCGTGGCTTAGAAATCAGACTCGTTTACCGCTGAGCTGCCCCGCCATCACTCTGATCTGATGAGCTCGTAATTACAATATTGCTATTTGCACAGGGCATGTCACAAGTGTTTCTATGAACTCCAAACCAGTCGTGTTCGAAGTGTGCGCTAAGGAAGTTAAGCATTGCATTGAGTGAAACCAGCTCAGCTGACGAATGGAGTTCAACTGCTTATTTACACGCGTGCATGATTGACGTTGCGTGGCTCAAAGCCAGGGGAATTCTGACAGGAAATATTGAGCCAGTGTAGCATAAACTGCTGCGGCTTCCGAACCGCCAGCATTCAGTTTCAAGAAGTGAATCTCGTGAACAAATTTAGTTTAGAATAGGGGTAGGGAGGGGGTCCGAGGTAGTCCTTGGTTAAGTAAGTCCTAGCAAGTCCTTTCACAACTGCGATCACGCCCTGGGTTGGTGATTTCAACACGTACTGCAGCAGGTCAGTGCTGTATGCTGCTGTGAGTGGGTCTCTCCCAGTGTACCCAGGCAGAATATCGACACATGCGCATGCAAGTAAGGGAGAGACACGAGTTGATCAGGCGGTTGGGGGCAGAAAATACCTTAGTTGTTATTTAGTTTATGGGTTCTAGAGAGCTATAGCTTCGATCTGAAGTGGGTTAGGGAGCCCGTCTCCACCCCAGCTGGCTTGTTTTAGAACGCCATGGCTCTCGGTTTGCATTTGCATTTGATCATTTTTCTGTTTAAGAGAATGGAAGAATGAAGATCTAGTTTTATTGCTGCACTCGCCATTACTAAAAAATCGGGGTGGGTAGGAAAGCAAGGGCTGAGCAGAGGGAGTTGCTTAACTCCATGAGACCAAGCCCTTGGGCTGGAATAGACAACATTGGGATCAGAAAGTTGAGCAATTGACTTGGGCAATTTCTAGCAAATTAAACCATTGCCCTGGCTTGGGCAGTCTCTAGTGCAGGTGCAGGTGCACCAACTTGTGCCGCGCCTCTTTCGCAGTCCTTGCGACACTGGCAAGGGAGCTTGTGGAGTCTCTGCTTTTACCCCCTCGACCAATTCCACTGCAGCAAGCTACTTGTAGTAGTCACTACAGCAGAAGGAATACAAGAACTTTTTAATTTACTACTTTTCACTACCACGTCCAAATTATCCCTTCGAATGCTTTACGCTACTTTAAGTAGCGTAGTTTGAAAGTCGCATAAATTTATGTTTTGAAGTTTAACTAGAAAGAAACCAAGCCAAAATTAATGATCAGCATGTAATATGATAAATTATTGAAAAATAATGAACTCCGCTACATAATCTCTTGAGTATATTTTAGGACTTTTAGATGACAAAGATGAAGAGACGGCGGTGTCTTTTTACCCCGGGTGTTGAGCAGTGAGCAATCGAATTAGCTTCTCAAGTAGAGAGCGACGAAGACTGCGGCCAGCCCACTGGAGTGGGATGAGCAGAGGCCTGAAATGGGGATTTGACAGCTGCGTCAGTCACCTTTTTGCTGCTGACTGCAGGTTAATGACCGGCTACTGACTGCAGGTTAATGACCAGCTACTGACTGTAGGTTAATGACCAGCTACTGACTGTAGGTTAATGACCATCTACTGACTGCAGGTTAATGACCATCTACTGACTGCAGGTTAATGACCAGCTACTGACTGTAGGTTAATGACCGGCTACTGACTGTAGGTTAATGACCATCTACTGACTGTAGGTTAATGACCAGCTACTGACTGCAGGTTAATGACCGGCTACTGACTGTAGGTTAATGACCATCTACTGACTGTAGGTTAATGACCAGCTACTGACTGTAGGTTAATGACCATCTACTGACTGTAGGTTAATGACCGGCTACTGACTGTAGGTTAATGACCAGCTACTGACTGTAGGTTAATGACCGGCTACTGACTGTAGGTTAATGACCATCTACTGACTGTAGGTTAATGACCGGCTACTGACTGTAGGTTAATGACCGGCTACTGACTGTAGGTTAATGACCAGCTACTGACTGTAGGTTAATGACCATCTACTGACTGTAGGTTAATGACCAGCTACTGACTGTAGGTTAATGACCGGCTACTGACTGTAGGTTAATGACCATCTACTGACTGTAGGTTAATGACCAGCTACTGACTGTAGGTTAATGACCGGCTACTGACTGTAGGTTAATGACCATCTACTGACTGTAGGTTAATGACCAGCTACTGACTGTAGGTTAATGACCGGCTACTGACTGTAGGTTAATGACCATCTACTGACTGTAGGTTAATGACCGGCTACTGACTGTAGGTTAATGAACAGCTACTGACTGTAGGTTAATGACCGGCTACTGACTGTAGGTTAATGACCAGCTACTGACTGCAGATTAATGACCGGCTACTGACTGTAGGTTAATGACCATCTACTGACTGTAGGTTAATGACCAGCTACTGACTGTAGGTTAATGACCGGCTTCTGACTGTAGGTTAATGACCATCTACTGACTGTAGGTTAATGACCATCTACTGACTGTAGGTTAATGACCAGCTACTGACTGTAGGTTAATGACCGGCTACTGACTGTAGGTTAATGACCATCTACTGACTGTAGGTTAATGACCGGCTACTGACTGTAGGTTAATGACCATCTACTGACTGTAGGTTAATGACCGGCTACTGACTGTAGGTTAATGACCAGCTACTGACTGCAGATTAATGACCGGCTACTGACTGTAGGTTAATGACCATCTACTGACTGTAGGTTAATGACCAGCTACTGACTGTAGGTTAATGACCGGCTACTGACTGTAGGTTAATGACCAGCTACTGACTGTAGATTAATGACCAGCTACTGACTGGGAGCTAATGACTGGCTGCTGGCAGAGCTCCAGATCTCACCGTTCAGCACCGTGTTGTGCATGAGCCTTCGTCCCGGCAACACCGTGGCATTTTTCCAAGTCACTGACGCCGCGATTTCCTCAGGGATGCAGCCCAGCCTCTCGTCCTGCAGCCGGCGCAGGAGTAGCAAGGTCGAGTCCGTGAAGAAGTCCCGGTAGCCCAGTGAGCCGCAGATGACAGCTGTAGTTAAGGGGTGGTCAGAGCAGGGGTAACGCGACCGACCAATCAACTAATCTGGCGAAGTTTTCATCCAAGGACACTTGGAGTTTCAAGAGAGCATGGACCCTTGAACTCTTGGATTGGAAGCGAGAAGATCGATTGCATGGATGTCAAAAACAGCCAGTGTGTGAGTGTGTACAGCCATCCATGGGCAGAATTGCTTCAACGCTGGTTGCAATTGCGGGACTCACCCTGCTCCAAGGCCAAGTCAATTAGGGTGCTACTTGGCGAGTTCAGCGCCAAGATGTGGCGGTGCTCAGACAGGACTCGGCCACAGGCGCCGGACAGCAGAGCCCGGTCCACTGGCCGACCATCGGACAGCTTCAGGTGGCAGTTGCGCTGCAGTGAGTGCCAGTTCGAGGCGGAAATGGATGCACTCGAGACCTAAGCATTATTTATATGCCACTATCTCCCTCCATGTTTCTCCATGTTTTACTGAACCTTGGGATTTGGAGTTAACTCACATCGATGGAGGCGGCCCAGTAGATCAGCTGGTGCGTCAGGGCGTAGCCCTTGTTGGGCTCGGCGCTGAGAAACATCCGCCTGCAGGCTGATGAGGCGGAGCAGCTGGCTGAACGACTGAAGCAGAGTAGAGGGGAGCGAATTACGGTAGTTGTTTTAACGTACTTTCTGGTACTGTTCAGTCTGACACCTCCATTCTTTGTCTGACACCTTGATCCTTTGTCTGACACCTTGATCCTTTGTCTGACACCTTGATCCTTTGTCTCACACCTCCATCCTTTGTCTGACACCTCCATCCTTTGTCTGACACTTCCATCCTTTGTCTGACACCTCCATCCTTTGTCTGACACCTCCATACTTTGCCTGACATCTCCACTACTTGCCTGACACATCCGCTACTTGCCTGAAACCTCCACTACTTGCCTGACACCTCATCAGCAAGCGCTCACCTCCACTTTCTACTCGCCAACATCCTCCTGAAGCACGCGTCGCCCCTGGGCTCATTGTACTCTACCAACCGACTCTTCAAGGACTTCAGCCAAGCCTGAGCCTGCTTAGCGTCTACCGCAGCTCCGTGATGTCCCGAGTCTTCAAGCCAGCGCCAGCGAAACCGCCTCTGACTGAGCAGCCGCCGCATCACAGCCTCCATAGGCCGGCAAATGCCCCAGTAGGTTTCAACATCATAGTCTCCACCGCTTCTCGACTTCTTCCCGCCTACTCGAGCTCGAAAATCGACCAGCACTTGTCGAAGCTGATCGACAGCTCGACGCAGCTCGGCGGCCTGAGCGTCGCCGCACAGATCTGCAACTCGACGCTCCGTAGCGCTGGAGCTGGTGGGCGCCGAGTCGAAGGTCAGGAAGGCGATGGCGGCTCCAAAGTAGCCGTCGGCGTCGATCTTCAGCGAGTTCCTGGCGAAGAACTCAGCGAGCCGAGCCAAGGAGTCCACAGCTGAGCAGGTGGCGCCGAAGTCGCTGCTGGCAGTTGCTGGCAGGACGGTGGCCAGCAGAAGGCCCAGAGTGAGCCACAGTCGCATATTCTATCGCGCAGAGAAAAAGCACCTCCCTTATTTCTGCCTCTGGCTGTGAGCTGAGTTTTGTTACATATGGGTGCCTTCAGTCTGCCCCTCAGCCCAGCCCGCCTGTCTTTCTGCGCCCTCAGCTTTCTCATTGTCAAGACAGCTGCCGGGCATCTGCTCTGCTCTGGCCAGCTTGAGCAGCCCCCCCTCCTCCCAACAATGAACGGCTGGGGTGCCAGATGTGCTGAGGGTATCTTGGAGAGGTGGGGGCAGGAAAATGCTGGCCGGGTGCAAAATGCAAGACTAATATTTATTCGTAAAGTGAAGGTGAGGTAATGAGCGACGCTTTCTTGAAGCCGTGATTTGGCGATTTCTGTCTTGCACTCTTGGCTCTTTTCCGTTTTGACTATTTTGTAATCATTTGCAGGCTAGATTAGCAATCCATTTATATAATGATTCGGTGGTGCTGCGGTCGCTCGCCCGTAGCCCTTATGGGCTCAACAGCCATGGGCTGAAAGGGCCATTGTTACCACCCTGGTGTTCCTGCTGTTGAGTCCAAGCAGGGCCCGCAGTAAAGCATTAATTCCAAATGCTCTGCTCCCCTTTTCCGTTAGATTGGCTAGATTAGTAACCATTTTAATTTTAAGACTCTGGTAATACAGATAGTTTAATTGTCATGAAACTCAATTCCATTTATATTTACAAACTCGACAATTCGCGAGTATTTTTAATTAATCAGAAAAGTTTTTGAGGTAGGCAATTTGAGCAGCCCAGAAGAACATTTTCAAAACTTCTACATCGTTTCTGCTTCTAGTTGAAAATATGAAAGTGCTCAAGCGTGATCATGTTC
The DNA here is from genome assembly GCA_002269645.1 of Macrostomum lignano. NCBI lineage: Eukaryota > Metazoa > Platyhelminthes > Macrostomidae > Macrostomum > Macrostomum lignano. The sequence goes on from NIVC01000326.1 coordinate 310,541, forward strand.
TGTTTACCTTCAGGCAAGAGTTTCTCGTAGATACTGCTTGTTGCAAATATTTATTTATTTACAAATCACAAATCTTTCTTCAACCGAAGCAACTCTTCATTCAACTTGGCTGGCTCAGAAGACCAGGGCCTTGAGCAGCTTCTGCTGGATGCTGCGGCACCACTGCCGGCTCTCCAGCTCGTGGGAGCAGCGCAGCCTCAGCATCTCCTTGCGACCGCCGCGTCCGACAAACTGCAGGCAGACCTCGCCTGGTTTGAAAAGGGGAATACGATTAGTAAGATAAGACCCACCTCACTCCCCGCAATTATCCAGCACCCACCTCACTCCCCGCAATTATCCAGCACCCACCCCACTCCGCATTTCTACCCCTCACCCACCTCAATCCCCGCAATTATCCAGCACCCACCCCACTCCGAATGTCTACCCTCACCCGCCTCACTCCTGACCATTGTCTATCACCCACCTCTCTCATGAATTCAGGCAGCAAACTCAGATACTCACATGGCGCTCCCTGCGGCACAGAGCAGCAGACGATCTTACGGGTGCAAATCGGCTCTCGAACCAGCGTCAACGGCTCGTGATCTGCGCTGAACCGCGGCCGCGCCATCAGCAGCAGGTCGGGGAACAGGAACGCCTGGCTGAGAGTGAGGCGGCCGGACTCTACCAGCGAGACCGTGCCGGAATGCGACAGGCAGGAGAGGGAGCGGCAGAAGACGCGGTTGTTGTGGGAGAAGTGCAGGTGCGGACCCGGGGTTGGCGCCACCTGTGGCTGCGGTTGCAATGGACTCGGAGCGGCTGATGCGGGGTTAGAGGGCACCGAACTGGACTGGAATGAAGTTGTAAGTGAAGGTCCTGGACACTGCTTCAGATGCTACCAAAGTTGCAACGCGAACCTATTGCTTTCTTAATCTAAATCTCACTCCCTCCTCCAAGCACCCACATAACTCCCTCCTTCCAGCACCTACCTCACTCCCTCCTCCCAGCACCCACCTCACTCCCTCCTTCCAGCACCCACCTCACTCCCTCCTCCCAGCACCCACCTCACTCCCTCCTCCCAGCACCCACCTCACTCCCTCCTCCCAGCACCCACCTCACTCCCTCTTCCCAGCACCCACCTCACTCCCTCCTTCCAGCACCCACCTCACTCCCTCCTCCCAGCACCCACCTCACTCCCTCCTCCCAGCACCCACCTCCCTCCCTCCCCCAGCACCCACATCACTCCCTCCTTCCAGCACCCACCTCACTCCCTCTTCCCAGCACCCACCTCACTCCCTCCCCCAGCACCCACCTCACTCCCTCCCCCAGCACCCACCTCACTCCCTGCCCCCAGCACCCACCTCCCTCCCTCCCCCAGCACCCACCTCACTCCCTCCTTCCAGCACCCACCTCACTCCCTGCCCCCAGCACCCACCTCACTCCCTCCTTCCAGCACCCACCTCACTCCCTCCTCCCAGCACCCACCTCACTCCCTCTTCCCAGCACCCACCTCACTCCCTGCCCCCAGCACCCACCTCCCTCCCTCCCCCAGCACCCACCTCACTCCCTCCTTCCAGTACCCACCTCACTTAATTGGCCTATTAATCGAAAAAAGTAATATCTGATGTTTATTTCAAATATCTGCCGTTCCAACTCACAATGTCGTAGAGCGACTTCACATCCTGTCGGATGCCGCCACCGCCACTGCCGCCACCCTCGACTGCAACGGCGGTGGCAGCCGCGGACAGCGCCGTCGACGTGGCCGCCGATGGCAGCAAGCTGGCGGGCGGCAGCGGCGGGCGGCTCAGCGGCAGGCTGGGGCTGCGGGCCACCGGCCGCGGCCGGCCGAGCTCCAACCGCACCTTTGCGTCGCCGCCGCGCAGCAGGCGGACCACGACCTCGTTGCTGGCGTGAAACACGCCGACAGAGTCGACGCTGACAATGTAGTCCCCGGCGCGGACTCCGGCAGCGTCCGCCGGGCTGCGGCGCTCCACCTTGCTGACGTGGCAGGGCGCTGAGCCGGACACAGTGAAGCCGAGGCCGCTGCGAGGCGGACGGCGGATCAGCACCGACTTCAGGTCAAAGCCGTTGCCAGCGGAGTGCGTCGATGGGCGTTGAGGCGGCGGCGGCGGCGGCGGCGGCTGCGGCTGCGGCTGCGGCTGCTGAGCAGTCCTGGTCATCTCGTTCATCAAGGTGTACCAGGCGTTTGGCTGGAATGAATCCCCTCTCCAATTATTAAACATGTTCTACTTTCTAGCTATACTACTATTGCATACTAGTGGTCAGTAGTGTCAGCAAGCAGCGCACCTTGCTGGTCGACACCAATCCGTCCAGGGGAAACGTGAGACAGCCGAGAAATTCTGAAAATCTGCGTGGGGATTGAGTGGGAGAATGGTCAGCTATCATCAGAGGCAGAGGCAGGGGGGTTGTGTGCACCCTGGCGCACTTTAAGCGACATTGGCACACAACCGGCGAGAGGCATTACTGCCCATTCCGCCGACTCCCCTGAGCAGGCATACAAGCGCGCGGATACGTACGCAGGCACACACTCACACAGGAGTGTACAGCGGCCCTAACTTTATATTATCGTTAGGCATGTACACTTCACTGCGCCTTGGGGGGTGGCTCTCAAGGCCGTTAATTGCACGAGCAGAGCCAAGCCGAGATTCCAATTCAGCCCCAAATTAATGTGACTGCACTTGGAATCGAGCCTGGGTCGCTGGCACACCAGAGCAGCTGCGCTACCGCTGGGCTACGGCCCCCTGAATGGTCAGCTAACTAACTAACTAACTAACTAACTAACTAACTAACTAACTAACTAACTAACTAACTAACTAACTAACTAACTAACTAACTAACTAACTAACTAACTAACTAACTAACTAACTAACTAACTAACTATATATCTCATTGACTCACCCCTCTCGGTCCAGCTGGTTCCACACGGACACCAGCAAGTTCTTGCCGGAAAAACCGGCCTCTCCAGCCGCAGGTGGCGGCAAGTTCAAGGTGAACCGCCGGTCGAACAGCGGGAAGTCCGTGTCGGGCACGATGGCGGTCTGGCACTTCTCGCCACCGCCCCGGCGGCTCTCGGGGCAGAAGCTCACCTGCAGGGTTCGGGGCGGAGTGGCAGGTCAGGCCAAGGACCGCTGACAGTGAGAAGATGGATAATAGAATCTGGAACTGAACTCAGCGATCAATGAGCAGCACTCACCCTGACGAAGCTGCTGCACTTGCGACCCCGTTCGGAGCGCAGGTTTCTGGCTTCGATCACTGAAGCAGCGAGTGTGATGTTTCGGAATTAATTTGAACAGAAATTGAAAATACGATGTCAAAACTTCATTTATCAGCACTGCTAGAGAGCCCTTTGATATGCCGCTACCCGCGACTCTCTTTGATGTACCGCTACCGCGATTCACTTTGATGTGCCGCTACCTGCGACTCTCTTTGATATGCAGCTACCCGCGACTCTCTTTGATGTGCCGCTACCCGCGATTCTCTTTGATATGCCGCTACCCGCGACTCTCTTTGATATGCAGCTACCCGCGACTCTCTTTGATGTGCCGCTACCCGCGATTCTCTTTGATATGCAGCTACCCGCGACTCTCTTTGATATGCAGCTACCCGCGACTCTCTTTGATGTGCCGCTACCCGCGACTCTCTTTGATGTGCCGCTACCCGTGATTCTCTTTGATATGCCGCTACCCGCGACTCTCTTTGATATGCAGCTACCCGCGACTCTCTTTGGTGTGCCGCTACCCACGATTCTCTTTGATGTGCCGCTACCGCGATTCTCTTTGATGTGCCGCTACCCTCTCTTCCAGCCGCAGAACTCACCGTGAACCGTCAGCTGAGTCCCGCTGCATTTGGTTGACAATTTGAGCTCGGCTTCTGGCCATGGAAGAAAGCAGGAGAGAGGTTTGATGATTAAAGTGCAGTGTGAAGATCTTTCATAGCGAAAAAAACTGGCATTCAAGCTGCTGTAAGATCGCAGGATGCTTAAAGGTAGAAAAGTGACCTAATGGTACATTGCTAAGAGCTTCACAAACAACCGCGCCCTCAAAATAGCACCCCTAAACAGCACCCATAAACAGCCACCCCTAAACAGCCACCCATAAACAACCACCCCTAAACAGCCACCCCTAAACAGCCACCCATAAACAGCCACCCCTAAACAGCCACCCCTAAACAGCCACCCCTGAACAGCCACCCCTAAACAGCCACCCCTAAACAGCCACCCATAAACAGCCACCCCTAAACAGCCACCCCTGAACAGCCACCCCTAAACAGCCACCCCTAAACAGCCACCCATAAACAGCCACCCCTAAACAGCCACCCCTGAACAGCCACCCCTAAACAGCCACCCCTAAACAGCCACCCCTAAACAACCACCCCTGAACAGCCACCCCTAAACAGCCACCCCTAAACAGCCACCCCTGAACAGCCACCCCTAAACAGCCACCCCTAAAAAGCACCCACCTCAAAACAGCACCCCCTAAACAACACCCTGTTTGCAAGTTGCAAGCAGCACTCGAAGAGCTATTATAAAAATCCGAATTCCCCCGAACCCAGACCACACTCTGCTCAAGTGAGTGTCCTCACGAGTGTTCTCACTTAATCAGATGGGGAAAACTTCCCACGCGGGTCCCCCCGGGGCGAAGCCGCATAAAAGTCGCTGGCGGCCAAAATGGTCGACACGAAATTGAATTGGGGGCGGCACGCCGGCCGCTTGCGTTCCGCAATTCCCCATCAAGATTAGAAGAGAGATGAAGCAATTTGTGCCGAGCAGATTCCAACTTTTCTTGTTGTCACCGCAAGTCCCTTGCGAGCCAGAAGAATATTGGGAAGCGAAATAACTTTCATAGAAAGAGTGGGGATGTTGCAAGCATTCAATCCGGTATGGAACCCAGACTGCGAACCCAGAAGGCAGAAAGTCTCTCGCATCAGCGATTCTCAGTTTATTCAAATAACCGCCATCGCTTTCTCGCTGGCCTGCTGGACTAATAAAAGTACATCTGGCACTGACACTTGACCTCTGGACCGCTGATAACTGCCTTTCAGACCGACTGGGTTCTGCTTTTTGCTGGCGCGCGAGAGGTGAATTTAAAATTATTTACGTATATTTTCATGTTTCAGAAGAAAGTTCAGCCGTGTTTGATTTAGGCTAGATTAGCAATCCATTCTATACTTCTCATTCTTGATGTTGAAATCCATTCTATACTTCTCATTCTTGATGTTGACTAGATTAGCAATCCATTCTATACTTCTCATTCTTGATGTTGACTAGCTAGATTAGCAGTCCATGACACTAGCTAGAGATTAGCTGTCCATGACACTGCTACCGCACTGAACACTCACCAGATTTCAGCGCAGTCACTCCAGCAGCCTCGGCAGTCAGCCTGGCCCCAGCTGCCTCATCATCATCAGCGTTCGCCTCAGTCGGAGTCCGGGCCGGCCGCAGCGGCGGCAGCTGAGCGGCTGTGGGGCTGTGTACAGTCGGGCAGCTGGGCAGGCCGGAAGGCCACGCCACTGTGGCGGTGCCGCGGTGCCTGACCGGCGCTTCTGGCAGCCGGGCGGGCTGCGCCAGCTTGTGAGTCGACGTGGTGGCGGTGGACGCCGACGACAAGGAGCTGACCGACCCTGAGAACAGCAGCCTCCAGCCTCCGCCAAGCAACATCACTCCCTGACTCTGCTGACCAGCTGGCGAGTTCAGACCAAAGGCGATTTCAGAAGCCAGTGCTTTAAAGAATCTGCAGAAGCCCACACCGGATTGGCCCAGAATCCTCCACGCCCCATCCTCCCGCCATTAGGAATCAGTTCCCCATCAACCTGCTGCTAATTACCTCCATCCCCCCCGGTGCAGCCACTTGTCGCTGACAGCGGCTTGTGGCCGCCGGGGTTGCGCAATGCAGCACCGCAGGCTTTGCTTTATTCCAGGCAGTGCGCGGGGGACAGCGAGAAATTGGAGAGTTTCTTCTGAAAGCAGCGCAGGAAATGGACGGTCAAGAGGATAAGAAAAAGAATGGACGGACTCGAGTTCAGGACACTGGCTTCAGGCAGGGCCTGCCCTCTGACTCTCTGATTCTCTGACTCTCTGACTGTCTGATTCTCTGACTCTCTGACTGTCTGATTCTCTGACTCTCTGACTCTCTGATTCTCTGACTCTCTGACTCTCTGACTCTCTGATTCTCTGACTCTCTGACTCTCTGATTCTCTGACTCTCTGATTCTCTGACTCTCTGACTCTCTGACTCTCTGATTCTCTGACTCTCTGATTCTCTGACTCTCTGACTCTCTGACTCTCTGATTCTCTGACTCTCTGACTCTCTGACTCTCTGATTCTCTGACTCTCTGACTCTCTGACTCTCTGATTCTCTGACTCTCTGATTCTCTGACTCTCTGATTCTCTGACTCTCTGACTCTCTGACTCTCTGATTCTCTGACCCTTTGACTCTCTGATTCTCTGATTTTCTGATTCTCTGACTCTCTGATTCTCTGACTCTCTCACTATCTGACTCTCTCACTATCTTACTCTCTCACTATCTGACTCTCTCACTATCTTACTCTCTCACTATCTGACTCTCTCACTATCTTACTCTCTCACTATCTGATCATTTGACTCTGACAGATTTTCCTGTTTTCCGGCTGTCTGGTTATTGAATGAGTTTCCAAATTTCGAATTTAACTAATTTCGAAGTTGCAAGCGATAACCAAGAGCATAATTTATTAGCATTGAATTGTCCCCAACGTTTGCCGGATCAAGACTAGAGCTGCGTCCTCCCCCCAGTGTCTGCAACAATCCTCTTGCAAAGTTTTAATCAATGCGCTGACGGACGAGCCTGCGAGTGGACGCCAGACTGTCATCCACCGACTGACGAGGCGAACCGGCCTCGGCGGCTGTTGATGCCGCCGCTGCTCCGCTGTGCAGCTCGACGGCGGAGCGGAACCGCTGCTCGCCCGGACCTGCCATTCCCGGTGCCATTCCTGGTGCCATTCCCGGTGCCATTCCTGGTGCCATTCCCGGTGCCAATCCAGTTGGCAAGGTGCCAGGCAGCAGGCCGGGCATCGGAACGCCGCCGCCACCGCCGACACCGCCGCCGCCCATCATAAACAGCGGCGTCGACACGGGAATGAACACCGGCACAAGGCCCTGCATCATCAGTCCCGGTGCCAGGCCGGTTGTCGGCACGCCTGGCGCCGCTCTGACAGCTGGCGGGCCGACCGCCGGGGCCGCTGTCGATTTTGGTGCCGCTCCCGGTGCCGCTCCCGGTGCCGCTCCCGGTGCCGCTCCCCGGGCCACTCCCGGTGCCGCTCCCAGTGCCGCTCCCGGTGCCGCTCCCAGTGCCGCTCCCGGTGCCACTTCCGGTGCCGCTCCCGGTGCCACCTTGAGCGTCACTCCGGAAGGAGCGACTTCCGGCGGCGCCGCTTCGGGAGCCGCTGTCGCCTCCTCTGGCGGCCGAGCCGCCCAGGCCAGCAGCAGCTGCAGTCCGGCCGCCAGCCAGGCCGCCAGGCAGCCGGACAGGCCCAGCCAGTGCGCCAGCCCCGGCTCCATGGACGATGACGTCATCGTTGAATCGGACAGCCAATCAAGAGTGGCTGACATCTGCGAGTGACGGTGGCAGTTATCTGTGTCAGCTGCTGTCAGTCTGGGTCAGTGGGAATTAGGAGGGGTCATTTTGGGTCAGAAATGGGGTCAGTGGATCAGCCGGGGCCAGTGAGGATCGGCCGGAAGTCTTTCGGGGTGAGTGGAATCAGCCGGGGTCAATCAGTGTCAGTCAAGGGGTCCGTCAAGGTCAGCCGGGGTCAATCAGGGTCAGTCGGGGGGTTTGTCGAGGTCAGCCTGGGTCAGTGGGGTCAGCCGGGGTCAATCAGGGTCGGTCGGGGGGTCCGTCGAGGTCAGCCTGGGTCAGTGGGATCAGCCGGGGTCAATCAGGTCAGTCGGGGAGTCCAGCAAGGTTAGCCGGGGTCAATCAGATCAGTGGGGGGTCCGTCAAGGTCAGCCGGGGTCAATCAGGGTCAGTCGGGGGGTCCGTCGAGGTCAGCCTGGGTCAGTGGGATCAGCCGGGGTCAATCAGGTCAGTCGGGGAGTCCAGCGAGGTTAGCCGGGGTCAATCAGATCAGTGGGGGGTCCGTCAAGGTCAGCCGGGGTCAGTGGGGTCAGCCGGGGTCAATGGGGTCAGCCGAGGTCAATGGGGTCAGTCGCTGACCTGGCAGGCCAGAAACGCGGCGGCCTGGCAGGCGAAGGCGACGAATGCGGCGGCCTGGGCGACCCGAGGAACCTGCGGCGGGCGGCCTGGCCGGAGGCGAACAGCGCCACGGCGGTGACGCAGGCAGCCAGGAGGTGCATCACGGCGGCGCCAAGGTGCAGCGCCAGCACGGCGAGACGCCACTGGCGTTGAAATGTTGATGAAGAATCCAGCATCGTTGACTGTCCGAAATCGAGCGGCTGACAGCGCGAGTTCGAGTCGCAGCCGGTCAAGATGCCGCGCATCGATGCGCCCGAGGTGCTGTTCGCCACCAGCAGCCACCAGCTCGGCAGATTGAGGGCCGCCAGGTTCAGCGACAGGCCGATGGCTGATGACGTCACGCAGGCGGCGACGAACGGGGCGAGCTGGCGGCGTTTGCGGAGCCTCTCAGCTGCCGCGGCGGCGGCTGCCGCTGGAGGCTTCCTGGTGGAGGAGTTTTAAGATTTCAGGATGTCACTTTTGGGGCCGATTGCGGCACGAGCGTCCGAATTTTGCGCCAGAGATCTAGGGGTTCGATTCCTCACAGGCTTTGTGTACGGACAGTGTCTTGGGGGGGGTCGTGAAGTTCACAGCCATGAGGGCCAACCACCAAGGCACAGAAAGTGCCTGACGATTAGAAAGTCAGGGCCCCTGTACACCCTGCATGAGCATGAGTGCCCTGTACACCCTGCATGAGCAGGAGTGCCCCTGCACACCCTGCATGAGCATGAGTGCCACTGTACACCCTGCATGAGCATGAGTGCCACTGTACACCCTGCATGAGCATGAGTGCCACTGTACACCCTGCATGAGCATGAGTGCCCCTGTACACCCTGCATGAGCATGAGTGCCCCTGTACACCCTGCATGAGCATGAGTGCTGAGGAGTCAGCGGGATGGGCAAGATACAAAAACACAATTTAACAGCATCTGGCCGAGGCTGGAAGCTGCGAATTTGACCTTGATTTATCCATCTTCCCTCTCTATGCCTTCCGAACTTGAGCTGGTACAGGGGTGCTTTGGAGAGTTTCTATCAGACTGTTATAACCTGCTTAAAGGAGCCCAAGAACACTCACTGGCTGGTTGGCCTTGGCTGCTGTGGGGCCGGCATCAGTGCTCAGATGCTGCAGGTGCGTAGCGAAATTGAAAATATTGTCTGTAATTTTGCTGATACCTTCGCCTCTGAGTTTACAGTTTTATCTGTACTGGCCGGCGAGCTGCGTGGGTGAAGGAACTGGCGTGAGGTGGCGGTCGCCACTAA
>NIVC01000326.1:325000-365000 GCA_002269645.1 Macrostomum lignano
AGGGAGTGCAGGGATGCAGGGAGTTCAGGGATGCAGGGAGTGCAGGGAGTGCAGGGATGCAGGGAGTGCAGGGTTGCGGGAGTGCAGGGATGCAGGGAGTGCAGGGATGCAGGGAGTGCAGGGATGCAGGGAGTGCAGGGTTGCAGGGAGTGCAGGGTTGTATTCTAAACAAATCAGAAAAGGATAAAGTCTGAAAGATTATCAAAACTTATACACATTTGTAGACAGCCACGTTAAATTTATAGCAAGTCAGCAGATACAATTTATTTGAGTACGCAAAGAGCTGCCTGAGAAAGCAACTTCAAATATTGTTAAAGCGCCGATGATTCACTGTTGTGAGCCAACTGTACATCGCTAACAATAACTGGTTGCAAAGCATCTCGTGCATTAAATATCGGAAAGAGCAACGGAAAAATAAACTGGCAGCTACTTTCACGTCAAACTACTTATAAGTCGAGGCTAAATAAGTAGTATTTACAGTTTGCCTGCATTGGTCGACTATAAAACGAATCAAGTATTCGAATTTTAAAGAGATTTAAGCCCCAAATCCCCATGAATTCATCAATACAGATCCCAAATCCCCATGAATACACATCCCAAATCCTCATGAATACAGATCTCAAATCCCCATGAATACAGATCTCAAATCCCCATGAATTCAGATCCCAAATCCCCATGAATACAGATCCCAAATCCCCATGAATACAGATCTCAAATCCCCATGAATACAGATCTCAAATCCCCATGAATTCAGATCCCAAATCCCCATGAATACAGATCTCAAATCCCCATGAATACAGATCTCAAATCCCCATGAATTCAGATCCCAAATCCCCATGAATACACATCCCAAATCCTCATGAATACAGATCTCAAATCCCCATGAATACAGATCTCAAATCTCCATGAATTCAGATCCCAAATCCCCATGAATACAGATCCCAAATCCCCATGAATACACATCCCGAATCCCCATGAACACAGATCCCAAATCCCCATGAACACAGATCCCGAATCCCCATGAACACAGATCCCGAATCCCCATGAACACAGATCCCAAATCCCCATGAACACAGATCCCGAATCCCCATGAATTCAGATCCCAAATCCCCATGAACACAGATCCCAAATACTCATGAATACAGATCCCAAATCCCCATGAATACAGATCGCCAAACACTCGGGCATTTTTATACATTGAAGTCCTGACAAATTGAGATCCCAATCATCTTTGCCTGTGCCGGGAAGCCGCTGCCGCAGCCATGGGTTCAATGTCGGAGTCGTCGCTGTCGCTGGGTGGCACTCGGTCGTCACCGCCTGCGGCGGCAGCTCTGTCCTCGCCTTCTCCGGCGTTCTCGCTCAGTACAACATATTCGCGCGAACTGTACCCGAATTTAAGTACGTCGCGTTCTTTTAATTCAATATAACGCCGAGCTTCGACGCGCTCGCCGTTGAGGTAGGTGCCGTTGGCGGACTCCAGGTCGATGATGTACGGCTTCACCAGCCGCGACTTGCTGCCGTCCGGCTGCTCCAACTCCACCAGCCGGTACTGCAGGGCCGCGTGCTGCTTGGAGATGGACGGGTGGTCCAGCGGGATGTCGGCCACCTTGCGGTCCCTGCCGATCAGGTAGCCGCTCTGCCGGTGCACGTACAGCGGCTTCATGGCCTCCTCGCCCTGAGGTGGGTGGGGAAAGGGGAATTTAGTGAGGATCTGGGATGATCCGGGTTTTGGTTTAGGAATATGGTGGCTTATATTATCTCTATTGATGATCTGAAAGGTTTCAATTTTCTGGCCTGAGGATCAGGGAGGCTGGCCCAGCAACTGACACTCTGGGAGGCTGGCCCAGCAACTGACACTCTGGAATGCTGGCCCAGCAACTGACACTCTGAAAGGCTGGCCCAGCAACTGGGGATCTGGGAGGCTGGTCCAGCAACTGAGGAACTGGGAGGCTGGCCCAGCAACTGACACTCTGAAAGGCTGGCCCAGCAACTGAGGATATGGGAGGCTGGTTCAGCAACTGAGGATCTGGGAGGCTGGCTCAGCAACTGGGGATCTGGGAGGCTGGCCCAGCAACTGAGAATCTGGGAGGCTGGCCAAGCAACTGAGGATCTGGGAGGCTGGGGCCAGCAACTGGGGATCTGGGAGGCTGGGCCCAGCAACTGAGGATCTGGGAGGCTGGGGCCAGCAACTGGGGATGTGGGAGTCCCAGTGCACCCCAGCAGCCCTCACCTTGAACGGATAGAGTCGCCAGCGCTTCTTGGGCATGCGGGCGTTGGCGGGCTCGCTGTACTTGATGAGCACACCCTTGTACATGTTGGTGTCCTCGGCCAGCTTGCCGGAGAGCCCCATGTTGGCCATCTGCTTGGGTGGCGGCGGCGGCTTTTTCTCGTCGGGCTCTTCGCCGGTTTCAGATTTCACTCGCTGCTGGTCTGGGCGGCCCCACTCGAACCGCTGCTGCTGCTGGCGATGCTCGCGACGGCCGCGGCCTCTGCCACCGCCGCCGCCGCCCCTGCGCTCCCGACGGGTGTCAAAGCGGTCAGCAGACCGAGAGCGCGATCGCTCCCTTCGTCGCGGCTGGTCTTCGTCGCGCTGCTGACTGTGCCGATGGTGCTCGCGGCGTCGGGCATCCCGGTCCCGATGGTCCCGCTGAACCCGATCAGCGTCGCGTTGGTCGCCAGCATCGTCAGGCCGATGCTGGTGGCGGCGGTGGTGGTGGCTGTCGGAGTCGCCGTGTCGCCTCGGCCGCCGGTCCGTGTCGTCGAGTTCGCGGTGGCGGCTGGCCTGGAGTGGATCGAGTTCGGCAGACTGGGGATTTGGGAAGAATCTTGCCCGATCCCAAACTATTCTAGTCAGTTACCAAGGGCCTCTTGCGCCACAATCAGGCGGCTTAGTTTGCTTTCCAATAAAGAACTATTTGCTTGAATGATTTACTATGGAACATAATTTTAGCCATTTTGTAACAATAAAATTCTATGGCCAAAAGTTATACATGATAAGGAAGCCAATAGCAAAATAAGTTATAAAAATGAAGCCACTCCTAAAAGCACAAAAAGACAACAGAATGGAAATAAGCAGAAGAGGCTATCAGAGCAATAAGAGCCTTTTATACAGATGCATTTTTCATTTTAAAAAGTTATATGAAGAGGTTGCAATTAGGGATTGCAATCAAATGATTATAGGACTGGGCTCTTAAATCCATATTTAAGCTCATAAATCCCAAGACAAAACTATGTTTCTTCCATAACAAATGCAAAAAAACTGAATTCATATATCATTTTATTTCCTATATTCTATATGCTTCATTAATGCTTAATACTTTGCTAAACTCTATAAATTGTCTTGCTACCATTGATTTCTTTATGAATTTTTAGGTTGGACTATAAATTAATAAATTATTAGGACAAAAAAGCTATTTCAAAACAAATATTATTGTCAAAATTGTAATTGTAAGACCATAGAAATAAAGAAATTGACAAACTCATCATAAGATTTTAAATTGTAGATTAATTAAAAGCTAAAAAGTTGATTTATTTGTATTTTATAATTCTAAGAGAAAAATGCTTAGGTTAGGTATAGCTTTTATTAAGATTTAAAATTTTGATTCAGAAACTTAAAAATCTTTTTTATCCCAAGATTAGCTAATCTTAAGCTAATCTAAACTAATTCAAACTTTAAAGAATTAGACTATAAAATCTAGGATATACTAGATATTTAGGCCTATCAATTGTTCATTTCATTTTTTTCAAACATGGTATAATAAGTAAATTTTCCTTTTCATATTATAATTTTTATAGGATTGTAACTTATATTATATCATATTTCATTGTCTTGATGTTGATCTATGACTATATTTTTTTCAACATTAAAATAGCCTAGGACAGGGGGCCTATTTGTTGCATAGGAAATTTTGCAATAATATACATAAGTCCCATATATAAATTAGCAGCCAAGTAGGATTCTATGAGGAGATTACATTATTTACATTATTTATTTACAATTTACATTAAACTTGGCTAGTTAAACTACTTAGTTTTAGTTAGATATTATAAATATAATGCATTTGGAATGGAAAACATTAAACAATATAAAACAATAATTAAAGAGGTCTTGAATTTAAATACATTTTATATGCTAATAAAAAGATTTATTATTTTATACTCAAACTGAGTCAAAGGTGTTTGATATTAGCTGGATATTATTTTCTAAAATGACTAAGGTTCAAGACTAAAGACACAGGAGTAGATCTAGGATGGGCTGAGGGCAGAGAGTGCATACCCATTAGAATTGCACATTACAGATATAAGATTCCATTTAATGTCAGATTGCCAGTGTTACAGTGTACTAATGATAATGTACATGGGCAGCTTGCGGCACCAAGGCACGTGCCCCCCCCCCCAGAAAATGAGTCCACGTGATAATTTTTTGTGTTCTTTTCTGATTTTATGCCCTAATTAGCAACTTATAAAGGTACCTGTGCCCCCTTGCCCTGTGCCTGGTGCCCCCCTCAAATATTAGGCTCCGCTGCCCCTGCTAATGTACTTCCATAGAAAATAGGCAAGTTATATAATTTTATTGTGCTGCGTGTGCCACCCCTCTCATAAAACTTTAAGTCTATTGTAATTTTTGTGTGGCGCACACTACTAGTTCTAAAATTGCACGTAACTGTGCAACTTTTCAATTGTACTGCTCATTGACATTGCATTGCTGGAACTTAAACTTTGTAATTTAAATTATCTAGATCGCTACTAAATTGTCAAAGCAAATCAAAGTCACACAGTTCACTCATTTACATGATTTATACATATATCGGGTAAATCTCAAATTGAAATATACGTAAGTTATAAACAAATTTTTTCTTTCAGCATGAATTTAATTGTTAAACCAGAAGTATTTGTACATAAATTTAACTTTTATTTATAAAAAACTGATTGAAAAATGTGTCTTTAAACTTTTAGCCAGAGCTTATGCTTTTATCGTGGCGATAGCGACCGAAAACGTATTTTTCTGACTTGTACTTTAAGTACGTTTTTTGTTTCATAACGCTCTTTTGTGTACGTGTACTATTTTTGTCTATGGGACAATGACTGAAAATATAGGGGAAAACCTTTATCTGTGAGCTTGTGGATATTTTACGGCTGTGTTTTCAATATTTATGAACTTATTTAGCCCTGTCTTAATTGCATGACACTTGTCTACTGTTGAAAAATTCCTGTAAGGTGTAGGTTTTCTGATAAACAAGGCCAAACATTTTGATCTTTAGTGATTCATTCTTTCAGAGACATTTTAAATATTGTTATTTTGTTTTATCTGCGACTGTCAATGCATTGTTACTTACTTATGCCTATTGATGTTACATTTTGACTTTTTTCATGAGCACAAAATTTCCTGTAAGGTGTAAGTTTACTCAGCTCATAAGCATGTAAATGTTCCCAAAACTTGTTATTATGTAGAAAAATACTAAACAAAGAGTAGTTTTTTATTGCATGTTCTTGTGATTTTACTAAAGAAGTATAGACCTTATTAAGTTCATTATATGGGTTTTTACCATTTATAGCCAACTAACATACTTAAGTAAGCAGTTTGTTTATTTTTGTATGAAAATCTTTGATGAATTCGCTTGTAATGATATTCAATTTTGATCTTATGTGTATATTTTGAGCTCTAATGTTTGGTAATCCATAGAAATATTCTAATTTGTTTTTGCCAATGTATTTAATATATTCCTCTAATGTTATCATATTTGAATGCCTATTTGGGCTAGCAAAAGACAATAGGTATGGCAGGAACAGGAACCCTTAGAAACAGTTTGCATGGTTAGGAGAAAGCAAAAAGAATCCTGGTATTGCATACTTTTATTGTATTTAATGACACCTTAGAAAGCCTTTTTACTCATAATTAGGAAGCACAATCTATCTACTTCTATTTGTATTTATATCTCAATATCTGTGTGTAGCAGTATATGTTTACCTTGCAATTTGAATGCCATATCTATTATTTCTATTTAGTCATTTTCAATTGTACTCTGCTATCTTGGTATTCATTTACAAAAATACAAAGTGAGAGTCTATCTGTCTATTTGTAAATTTTGGCAATTTTCAATGTAGACATTCCTAAAATTACTACAGTTATTTTCTTTAAATTGATACCAGATAACATTAAGATGATAATACCTCATTCTTATATCGTTTCTATTTTCTACAATACACAAATTTACTTCAAAAGTTCAAAATTCATTTCTTGTCTGGAATAAAAGTGGATATTGCATGATAATAGAATATATTTATATGTATCTCTATAGTACAGTGCAAGAAGGGAGTGTTGGCCATGATGGCATAGCAGTCATGAGGGTAGAAAGAATTGCTGGGCTGGGCCAATGCCAAATGCCACACATGCACATTGTTTCACATGTGCACTGTGTAGTTACAGTGTTGGGCATAAAAACTAACACATCTATGTAAGAGTTTGAAATCCTATATACTGTATTTGTACTGTCAGTTGCATCTTATCCTGGCCTGTACATCTGTTGCTTTCTCTTAGCATACTGTATTACCTTTCTCTCAGCATATATATGTTTTAGTTTCCAGTTTAACATTTGCCATTTGCCATTTACATTTTTCTTAGTTTTCAGTGCCATATCTGCTTTATATAGTATTTTTCAGTCTGTAAGTTTTCTGTTTTTTTTCTTTTTGCCAGTATCTTTTTGGCTTTTATTTACTGTTGTACATTTTCCCAGTGCGAGTAACTGTACGCTTTTAATTTCATTGCATTTTTATGGTCTGCACTTCTTTATATAAGTCCAGTGCAGTTCAAGTATCTGTTTCAGTCTGTTTTTTCTTGCACATTTTAAAGTAGAAATGGGAAATACACATGCAATTTTTTGTTTTGCTTTAATTTACAAACAAACATCTACATTCTACAGACGATATATTTGATCAGTGATGGAAACCTTAGTCAAAACTTCAAAAGTAAAATGTATAAGTATATTTTTTAACTTCTAGCTTTTTAGCAGTATGAGAGAACAGCAGCTTCGAGTTCTTTGTCAAGAAATTAAGGGAAAGTATTGGTGTTATTTTTGTGGTATGGCTTGCAATTTGATAGTTGCAAAACTTGATTCAGTTGAATTAAAGAGACAAACGTGTAATTTAAAGAAAATTCAATACATTTGCTTAATTAAAATATGTTCAAGTTGAATACTAGATCCATGATCCATCGGTGTCAGTCTGAATATTACAGAATTTGTAGGTTTCGCCATATTAAATTTTAGTAAAGATAAATAACCCAATTGGCATCGTTTCATTGCCATCAATAATAAACTCCGGTCGTTATCAGTCCGTCAACGGGATATGTTGTCGATATATATATAAAAAATGGTTTAGGTACCGTATATTCCGTTTATATTAAATCAGGCAGATTCTTAGCACGTTAAATTAAGTAACTATAAACAGCCTCAATTTATAACAAAATGTTTCTTAAAAACAAAGAATATTTGTGTATACTACAAACCAATAGAAATTTAACTCTAAAAAAACAAAAACTACAATTTTGTATGTTAAATAAACAAACAGTTTATCTTCGGTATTAATCGTTGTCAGAATACCCTTCGAAAAAACAAACAGAATTCTTTCTTGAAATTCAGGCCTACTTGTGGTTTTAAGTAGAAAAATTATTATATTATTGTTTAATCTTCAGAGGTAAAGCATTATTTTGCATGCCACAGAACTTTTATTTTTTGTCAATTTTTTTACTTCTGTGTTTGAGATTTACCCTATCGCGCAACTTAGACTTCCGAATTCGAAACGGAGGCTGAGATTCCAAGAAACATAAGTGAAAAGAAACAAATTCTATCCGCAGGAGTAATGTTATTTTAGACTGGTGAGTCCCATACTTCTCTAGCAAGTAGCTGGTGTTGCAATTACAAAACTAATTTATTACTCGTAATTCCAGAAGTCAGCATTTTGTTTGAGCATTCACGGATAAGCTGCTTTTCCACCACTTTTCACATCAATTTAAGAACCAGAGTCAGTTCGGATCGGATCTTTGAAGAAAAAAACCGTGTAACTGTTTTAATTTGCTGAATTTTTGACTGCGTTATCAGGCTCACTTTGCACAATTATTTACTTTCTTGGCTATTCCCATTCAATAGTAAAAACTTTATGGCACGTATATATCCCTTTAGTTTATGAGAAAAAAGTTATACTTCACAAATTGGATCTGGTTCTAGAACCAGAACAAGCACTATGAAAGGGCCCCATACTGTTAATGTACAAATAAATATTTTTACAGTTCTAATTATCAAAGTAATCCAGTTTTTTCTTCTGGGATTCAATACTATAGTCCAGTTCAGCCAAAACTTACGATATTCACGTACATTAAAGTACGAGTAACATGCATGCATTTATATTTGCATGTAGCATCCAAGGACTACTCTAGTAGAATGACAGGAAATTACGTTTCTTGAAAATTTTAGGAGGCAGTTTTTACCTAAAAATACATTATGGAGATAGGTTTTCTTTTTTAAACAGAAAATTTTTGGTTTTTGATGGGAGACAGACCCTATGCTTATTTTTGATGTGTTGCCTTCCCTATCGCTCTATTGATCTCATAAAGTTTTTCATCTATAAAAGTACGATTCTATGTTAATTTTATATCCTAGGTACATGTTTTCTTTTCTTTTCTAACGTAGCCATCAGTAATGAAACAATTACATGCGTAATGTTACGCATTCATGTAGACATGTAGAAAGAGTAAACAAAGGACGCATTTATATTTTCAGCAGGAGCATATAAATGTAACAGTGGCATATTATTCGCACAGCAACGTTAATGTACAACATTGCAGCCCAAAGCTCAGAGCACAAACGGTATAAGGGCCCGTCTGTCAGCAGGGAAGCTGCTGCCAAACTGCCGCCTGTACCACGCGTGCGAGAGCAGGGCGCTGGCCGACTGGTTCACCAGGACAAACAGCAGCAGGTGAAACAGCAGCCCGCCACCCCCGCCGCCGCTGCCGCTGACGAGGCAAAACAAATTCAGGTAGATAAGCATCTCCAGGTTGTAATGGGGCGACGACAGGTAGCGGAACAGGTGACCCTGCGGCAGCAGATGCTTGCGGTGAATCACGGCGCCTAGAGGAAAAAATTACAAGCATTAAAACCGAGTTTTAAGAAGACAAGAAGCTTAATGAAATGAGGATTTGGGAAGATAAACAGATTAGGGAAACAGGGATTTCGGGAATACAAACAGATTAGGGAAATGGGGATTCGGGAAGATAAACAGATTAGGGAAATGGGGATTCGGGAAGATAAACAGATTAGGGAAATGGGGATTCGGGAATATAAACAGATTTAGGAAAATGGGGATTTGTTAAGATAAACAGATTAGGAAAATGGGGATTTGGGAATACAAACAGATTAGGGAAATTAGGGATTTGGGAATATAAACAGATTAGGGAAATGGGGATTTGGGAAGATAAACAGCTGAGGGAACAGCTGCTCCGGCATTGAGATCGGACAGAAGAGAACGCACTGCACAGGCCACACAGTCAAACAGAAGCACCAGAAATCTCCCACCTTTTCCGTCCTTCCTCAACGCGGCGAGAGTCTGGGCCGCCTTAAACTGACCCCAGGCCAGCAGTGCGTGAACGGCAGAGTGAGCGATAGCTTGCGCCAAGCTGATCCTGTACTCTGCCATCGGCAATTCAAATATTCGATGAAATTTTCATTCTTATAAAGATATCTACGCAACATATCGGCAAATTGACTCGCCTGGCAGCCGGAGCAGCAGCGACCAGACAACGCAGCAGTAGAATCCGTAGCCCAGCCCGTAGTGCAGCAGGTTGATGCTGCCGCTAGAGTAGACCGACACCAGCCGGCACTCCAGCAGGCGGCGAAGCATCTGGCAGGCTTGCAGGACCAGCGGGGTGAAGCTCAGCCAGGGTGCCGCGGACACTGCGGAGTTCGGCAGGTAGTTGCTGGAGCAGCTGATGACTCATGGCTACTCCTGCTAAACCAGCATCTGTATCACTCTCACCCATCTCACTCTCAGCCCTGCTACTCTCACCCATCTCACTCTCACCCCTGCCACTCTCACCACTGCCACTCTCACCCATCTCACTCTCACCCCTGCCACTCTCACCACTGCCACTCTCACCCATCTCACTCTCACCCCTGCCACTCTCACCACTGCCACTCTCACCCATCTTACTCTCACCCATCTCACTCTCACCCCTGCTACTCTCCCCCATCTCACTCTCACCCCTGCCACTCTCACCACTGCCACTCTCACCCATCTCACTCTCACCTATCTAACTCTCACCCATCTCACTATCACCCTTGCCACTCTCACCAATCTCTCTCACCACTGCCACTCTCATCTATCTCACTCTCACCACTACAACTCACATCACTGCCACTCTCACCCCTGCCACTCTCACCACTGCTACTCTGACCCATCTCACTCTCACTCATCTCACTCTCACCCCAATTTCACCACATCCCACCTCATCTCACCTTAATATCACCCCAAATCTCATGCCATCTCACCTCAATCCCACCCCAGTCTCACCCTCCCCAGACACGCACCATCCGGCAGGCCCAGCGGTGCGGCCAGGCAGCCGCCCAGCCAGCCCGCAGGCCAGCTGGCGGCCCAGAGCAGGCAGGCGCAGCAGGCCAGGCCGGCCAGGTAGAAATGCCAGAAGTGCTGCTTCGGCAGCTCCAGCAGCTGCACTGCAGTCCAGGCCCGGCCGGCCGGCCGAACTTTGCCGAACTGCAGGGCGTCTCGGAGCAGCTGCGGCAGCCGTGTGGGGCTCAGCAGCTCCAGGCTCGCCATCAGCCCGATGACCACAGTGAACGCGTCCACAATCAAGGACAGCCAGGCCTCCAGACTACTGGCCGAGTCGCTAGTAGCCATGGCAACAGAGCAGCGCGAGTGTTTGCGTGGTGCAGCTGCGAGGATGAACCGCCAAAAGTTTCAATCTTTTGAGGCCAATATTTTGCAGGAAAAATGACCCCCCTGACCTCACCTCGATGACTCCCTAAATTGCTGTAACACAGAAGACAAAGACTACTAAAAGTACACTGATAGAGAAGCACTTTAGCTTCTAAGAAAACGTTTTTTGAAGGCCTACGTTTCTTGCGAAAAAACAAATGTTACTATCTTGTAAAAGTGGAAATTCAACAGGAAATCGTTTCTAAGAAATTGAGAGATCGAATGCCGGTTTTGAACAAAGGAGAGACAGGAATTTCTGCATTCCAGATTTTTACTGTTTTTGAAAATATGAAATAAACATGTGCAACAAAAACTCGCATTTTTTACCGGGACAAAAAAGAAATTCCAATTTGGTTTGTTTTTATTGTATATTTGTTTGCAACACAGGCAAAACAGAGAAGCAGGCCTTAAACCTGCTGCTTGAGTTCATTTACTGTAGTTGACTTTCTTGCAGTTCAGTCAGTGTAGAAAACAGAAAGCAGAAGAGAATAAAGAGAGAGTGGGAGAGTGGGATTTGGTGTAGCGAAATTCAATATATTTGTTAATTAAATAATCATCTCTGGATAAGCGCAATGGCACAACCTGCATAAAGCCAGTAATAGCATTTTAATAAACGAATAAATAAGCAATAAATCATTCAGATTTTAACAAAAGTAAGAAAACACTTTCCAAACTAAGCATTAGCGCATGCATTTTGTATATATAATCTAAATATATATTGATGCGCAAATGATACTACTAGCGAGTAAGTAGCCAGACGCAGGTTTAACAAATATTTTTGCTAATACAAACGTAAAGTTTACAAATTATATAATTAAAATATTTTGACTAATCAAAAACATAAATAAAGCTTTGTCCACAGAATGACTTTGGTCCAACCGATAACAAAGCAAATGAGTAGTGTTTCTACACAAGCCAAACTGGGACTCCACCTTCAGGACGATTATTAGCTAATTTAGTAAAACAAATCAAAAACAAAACAAGTTCGCGAATGGCAAAATAAGCTTATTAAAAATGAGTTGGCAGGTTATATTGGGTCTCTGCCGCGAGAGCCGCGGCCCGCGGGCGCTTCAGCGGCCGCAGGCTCAGAGGAAAGGAAAAACGCGCATTGAACGAAAGCAGACAAAGATTGCAGCGATTGTGCAGCTTCCAGCAGCTTCCAGCAGCCCCAGTGCGGTTTGTTGATCAACCAGTCTACTCGGTGACAAATTTACACTGACCGATATTGCAAATTATAGCTATCCATTTATTGTGTGTACTCAATACAGTGATTATCGATAATGAAATATGATTAATATCAGACCGATATTCAAACTTAATTATAAATATCATAAACCAATTGTAATAAAGTTGAAGCACTGATATCTATATCCAATCATAAATCTCGATATTGAATACCTGATTAATTATAAATATCGATATTCAATACCTGATTAATTATAAATATCGATATTCAATACCTGATTAATTATAAATATCGATATTAAATAACCGATCAATTATAAATATCGATATTCAATACCTGATTTAATACCTGATTAATTATAAATATCGATATTTAATACCTGAATTATTATTTATATCGATATTCAATTAATGATAAATTATTTATAACGATATTTTATTACCTGGTCAATTTAAAATATCTAAATTTAATAACTGATCAATTAGAATAAAAACATCGATTTTCAATAACTGATTAAATACAAATATCGATCTTAAAAACCTTATCAATAATAAATATAAAAAACTGGCCATTAATTCAGGATAGAATTGAAACAAATCACTGAATTTTTAATTAAAATCCTCTTCATTCGCCAAAGCAGGCTTGATCACCAGCAGCTGTCCATCGCCGCAGTCCGAGCTCCCCAATCACTTCTTGCTGGGCGGCATGAGGTGGTCTGGCAGCTGGTTCGGCAGCTCGTGGCCGTCCAGCCTCAGCCTGATGAGGTACTTGGCCAGCGCGAACTCGTCAATGTCCAGCATGCCATCCTGGTCGATGTCGGCCAGCTTCCAGATCTTGCCGAGCTGCTGGAAGGGCAGCTTGGAGCGGCTCATCTCGTCCTTGGCCTGGGCGCCGGTGATTTTGCCGTCCACCGGCCCCATGGCGTAGAAGGCGGAGTCGTACTCCTCGCGGAACCGGTTCACGATCCAGTCGTGGTCGAACTTGCCCGCCGCCAGGCCAAGGTTGTCGCTGAAGGCGAACGGATTGTCGTCCCCGGCCTGGTTGAAGGCGCCGCCCTCGATGGCGCCCCATTCCTTGGTCTGGGTGGAGGACTCCTGCGGGAGGCGGGCGGATCGCATCAGCTAATATGGGATCTCTGCGATGTTTTGGGATTTCAATATGGGATCTCTGCGATGTTTTGGGATTTCAATATGGGATCTCTGCGATGTTTTGGGATTTCAATATGGGATCTCTGCGATGGTTTGGGATTTCAATATGGGATCTCTGCGATGTTTTGGGATTTCAATATGGGATCTCTGCGATGTTTTGGGATTTCAATATTGGATCTCTGCGATGTTTTGGGATTTCAATATGGGATCTCTGCGATGTTTTAGGATTTAAATATGGGATCTCTGCGATGTTTTAGGATTTCAATATGGGATCTCTGCGATGTTTTGGGATTTCAATATTGGATCTCTGCGATGTTTTGGGATTTCAATATGGGATCTCTGCGATGTTTTAGGATTTAAATATGGGATCTCTGCGATGTTTTAGGATTTCAATATGGGATCTCTGCGATGTTTTGGGATTTCAATATGGGATCTCTGCGATGTTTTGGGATTTCAATATGGGATCTCTGCGATGTTTTGGGATTTCAATATCGGATCTCCCAAAGAGACGGTGAGATTTTAATTTAGGATACATGGAATTTTCAGATACATACCAGGTAGGAAGATTTATGGGATTTTAATTTGGGATCTTATGGGATTTCAATATGAGATCCCTAAGACAGGTGGGATTTCATTATGGGATTTCACAGGGAGACAAGTGAGACTTTACCCTGGTAATACGATCTCAGAGGTACAGGTGGAATTTTAATATGTGATTATGTAAAGAGACAGGTGAAATTTTAATGGGATCTCAGTGGGACAGGTGGAATTTCTCAAAGACACAGGTGGGATTTCAGTATGGGATTTCTCAAAGACACAAGTGGGATTTCAATATGGGATTTCTCAAAGACACAGGTGGGATTTCAATATGGGATTTCTCAAAGACAGGTGGAATTTTAATGGGATCCCAGAGAGACAGGTAGAATTTTAATATGGGATTTCTCAAAGACACAGGTGGGATTTCAATATGGGATTTCTCAAAGACAGGTGGAATTTTAATGGGATCTCAGAGAGACAGGTAGAATTTTAATATGGGATTTCTCAAAGACACAGGTGGAATTTTAATGGGATCTCAGAGAGACAGGTAGAATTTTAATATGGGAATATGGGATTTCTCAGAGAGACAGGTGGGATTTCAATATGGGATTTCTCAAATGGACAGGTGGGATATGGGATTTCTCAGGGAGAAGTGGGATTTCAATGAGATCTAATGGGATACGGGATATAAGGATGCAAATCAAGCTCAGTGAAGCTGCCTGCCCACCTGCGGAATCTGCTGCATCAGCTTAGCGATATCGTCGCTAAGCATGGCGTCCACAGTGTTGATCAGCCGCTCCTTTAACGGCTGAAACTTGGAGAAGTCGGCGTGCTCAAGAGCCTGCTGCATTCTGGCCAGGTTGGGCAGGTCCCCCAGGCTGATGTTGTGCTCCCTGGCCACGTTGGTGTAGATCTGCTGCAGGTCCCGGATCAGCTGCTTCTTCTTGTTGTCCTTGCCGAACACTGAGGGCATCTCCTTGCGCAGTGCGGCGATGATGTAGGCGTGGGTCTTGGCCAGCCGGGCCCGCTTGATCAGGTCGTTGAGCTTGCGCAGCGTGGCGTTGCGCGGCAGCGACTGCAGGTCGCGGAACAGGTCCTGCGCCTCCAGCTCGAACAGGCGCTTGTTGGTCTCGAACTTCAGCGGCTCGTTCCAGAAACTGCCGATGTACACCCGGGCCACCTCGGGGGTGTACAGCACCTTGCCTGCGGGAGAGGCATGGGGATCAGAGGATTAGGGAGCCATGGAGATCAGAGGATTGGAGAGGCATGGGGATCAGAGGATTTGAGAGCCATGGGGATCAGAGGATTAGAGAGGCATGAGGATCAGAGGATTAGAGCCATGGGGATCAGAGGATTAGAGCCATGGGGATCAGAGGATTATAGAGCCATGGGGATCAGAGGATTTGAGAGCCATGGGGATCAGAGGATTTGAGAGCCATGGGGATCAGAGGATTAGAGAGCCATGGGGATCAGAGGATTAGAGAGGCATGGGGATCAGAGGATTAGAGAGCCATGGGGATCAGAGGATTAGAGATGCATGGGGAGCAGAGGATTAGAGAGGCATGAGGATCAGAGGATTTGAGAGCCATGGGGATCAGAGGATTATAGAGCCATGGGGATCAGAGGATTAGAGCCATGGGGATCAGAGGATTATAGAGCCATGGGGATCAGAGGATTTGAGAGCCATGGGGATCAGAGGATTATAGAGCCATGGGGATCAGAGGATTTGAGAGCCATGGGGATCAGAGGATTAGAGGCATGGGGATCAGAGGATTTGAGAGCCATGGGGATCAGAGGATTATAGAGCCATGGGGATCAGAGGATTAGAGCCATGGGGATCAGAGGATTTGAGAGCCATGGGGATCAGAGGATTTGAGAGCCATGGGGATCAGAGGATTAGAGGCATGGGGATCAGAGGATTTGAGAGCCATGGGGATCAGAGGATTTGAGAGGCATGAGGATCAGAGGATTTGAGAGCCATGGGGATCAGAGGATTTGAGAGCCATGGGGATCAGAGGATTTGAGAGCCATGGGGATCAGAGGATTAGAGGCATGGGGATCAGAGGATTTGAGAGGCATCGGGATCAGAGGATTAGAGAGGCATGGGGATCAGAGGATTAGAGCCATGGGGATCAGAGGATTAGAGAGGCATGGGGATCAGAGGATTAGAGCCATGGGGATCAGAGGATTTGAGAGCCATGGGGATCAGAGGATTTGAGAGCCATGGGGATCAGAGGATTTGAGAGCCATGGGGATCAGAGGATTTGAGAGGCATGGGGATCAGAGGATTTGAGAGGCATGGGGATCAGAGGATTATAGAGCCACGGGGATCAGAGGATTAGAGAGCCATGGGGATGAGAGGATTCGAGAGCCATGGGGATCAGAGGATTTGAGAGGCATGGGGATGAGAGGATTTGAGAGGCATGGGGATCAGAGGATTTGAGAGGCATGGGGATCAGAGGATTTGAGAGGCATGGGGATGAGAGGATTTGAGAGGCATGGGGATCAGAGGATTTGAGAGCCATGGGGATCAGAGGATTAGAGAGCCATGGGGATCAGAGGATTAGAGAGGCATGGGGATCAGAGGATTAGAGAGCCATGGGGATCAGAGGATTAGAGATGCATGGGGAGCAGAGGATTAGAGACCTAATAAGGATTAGAGGTCTAATGAGACTCATAGCATTAAAGGCCTGGAATCAAAGATATGAGCAGGCTTGGAATGATTAAATTACAATTCGCAACAGGGATCAAGCCTACCTAAGCTCCACATGAGCGCTCCGTACACCCGCATGAGCTGTTGCGAGTCTATCATATCGGCTTTGTTGAGCACAATCCGAATCTTATCCTCGTAGCCCTTCATGCTCTCGATGACGGCCTTGAACTCGTCAGAGATGTCCAGCTTGTGCGCGTCGAACAGCAGGACGATCCGGTCAACCCGGGCGGCGAACCATTCGATCACCTCGTTCATGGAGTAGCCGCGGTCCACCCGCTGCTTCTCGCCTAAGGTGTGCCGGTTTAATAGTAGTCCATGAAGCAGGTCATTCACTGGGTTATACAGTGATCCATGGAGCAGGTATACACTGGGTCATGCAGTGATCTATGAAGCAGGTAATACACTGGGTCATGCAGTGATCCATGAAGCAGGTATACACTGGGTCATGCAGTGATCCATGAAGCAGGTATACACTGGGTCATGCAGTGATCTATGAAGGTCATACACTGGGTCATGCAGTGATCCATGAAGCAGGTCATACACTGGGTCATACAGTGGTCCATGAAGCAGTTCATATACTGGGTCATAGTGGTTCATGCTGTAGGTCATACACGGATCATACAGTGGTTCATGAATGTCATACACTGGGTCATATAGTGCTTCATGGAGCAGGTCATACACTGGGTCATGCAGTGAACTATGAAGCAGGTAATACACTGGGTCATGCAGTGATCCATGAAGAATGTAATACACTGGGTCATGCAGTGATCCATGAAGCAGGTAATACACTGGGTCATGCAGTGATCTATGAAGCATGTAATACACTGGGTCATGCAGTGATCTATGAAGCATGTAATACACTGGGTCATGCAGTGATCCATGAAGCATGCAATACACTGGGTCATGCAGTGATCCATGAAGCATGTAATACACTGGGTCATGCAGTGATCTATGAAGGTCATACACTGGGTCATGCAGTGATCCATGAAGCATGTAATACACTGGGTCATGCAGTGATCTATGAAGCATGTAATACACTGGGTCATGCAGTGATCTATGAAGCATGTAATACACTGGGTCATGCAGTGATCCATGAAGCATGTAATACACTGGGTCATGCAGTGATCCATGAAGCATGTAATACACTGGGTCACGCAGTGATCCATGAAGCATGTAATACACTGGGTCATGCAGTGATCCATGAAGCATGTAATACACTGGGTCATGCAGTGATCTATGAAGGTCATACACTGGGTCATGCAGTGATCCATGAAGCAGGTCATACACTGGGTCATGCAGTGATCCATGAAGCAGGTCATACACTCGGTCATGCAGTGATCCATGAAGCAGTTCCCAAGCCCTTCTCCTTCAGCAGTGACTTACCAGACAAGATCCCGGGAGTATCAATAATAGAAATTGACTTGAGCACTTCGTTATTGAGAGTTGAGCACTGGAAGCGGTTCAGAAAGGCGTTGCCGAACCGAGACAGCGGCCGGAAGGGCTTCTGGGTGTCCACCACCAGGGCGTTGCCGGGCACAACTCCCTCGTGCTCATCGTGCATCACGGCAATGAAGCGATCTGTAGTTGGCTCCGGGCCAATCCGAATGCCGGGGAAATCGGTCTCAAGCAGGTATTTGATGAAGGTGGTCTTGCCTGTTGAGTACTGACCAACCAGCAGGATCATTGGCTTGCTGCAACAAAAAACCCAGCTCGCAGTAAACATCCACGTTGGTTTTAGGAATCAAGGACTTCTTTTACGATCATGAATCCCAAAATCTCCCCATTGAGATCGTGAATCCGAAAATCTCCCATTTGTGATTATGACTTCCAAAATCTCCCATTTGAGATCATGAATCCCAAAAATCGCCCATTTGAGATTATGAATCCCAAAAAGTCTCTTTTGAGATTATGAATCCCAAAAAGTCTCTTTTGAGATCATGAATTCCAAAAATCTCCCTATTGAGATCATGAATCCCAAAAATCTCCCATTTGAGATCATGAATCCGAAAAACTCCCATTTGAGATCATGAATCCGAAAAACTCCCATTTGAGATCATGAATCCCAAAAAATCTCCCCAATAAGATAATGAATCCCAAAAATCTTCCATTTGAGATTATGAATCCCAAAAATATCAATGTGAGATTAGAAAAGTCACCCGAATGTCCCTTTGAGAATCAGAACCCCAAATCTCACCAATTCAACTTAAACTTGAAATCTCAAAATCCCCTCCTTGAGAATAGGAGTAAAAATATTAAAATTGGCCAGTCCAAAAATCTGTCTAATTAAAATCACTCAGGCACTGCGGCCAAAAGACTCACCTGTAAAAGTCAGCATCCTCCAGTGCTGGCTGGTGAAACTCATGGAACTTGTAGGCTTCCTCAAGTGGCAACAATTTGTTTTTATAGATCTTCCTCATGCCACTGGCCACAGAGTCAAAGGTTTCAGAGTCATGATCTTCTTGTTTGCGCAGGAAGGAGAACATGATGAGCAGCTGATGGTGGTCTAAAAAGCTGCAGATAGAAAGTAAATATAAATATTTGTTGTCAAACAAGCAACTATTAACCATAGTTTCTACTATGGTCATAATGAAGGTTGATTAAAATTTTTACATGGTTATTTAAAAACTTGACACATATAACTAATGAATATAATAAAAATATGAAAATTTTATCTATAGCATAATAACTTTAAGTAATGAAGTTAAACCCATCGGTCTTACAGACTTATTGGATTTTTACCACTCAGTCAACATGAAGAATGTTTACTGTTGTTCAGATAATTTTGTGGTGATTTCTGTAGACACATTTCGGCTTTCACTAACTGAGTCTGGGCACCCACCTGCCATATTTGAGTCATGTATATATGTCCAGTTACGTAGATAAAAGGCACTTTTAACAGAAATGGCAGAGTTAAATGGACTTTTGGGTGTTCAGATCGGCTTCTTTGCAAGTACTCCAAATGCATGATAGCATCCAGATCATTTGTGGTGATTTCTGTGGACACATTTCGGCTTTCACTAACTGAGTCTGGGCACCCACCTGCCATATTTGAGTCATGTATATATGTCCAGTTACGTAGATAAAAGGCACTTTTAACAGAAATGGCAGAGTTAAATGGACTTTTGGGTGTTCAGATCGGCTTCTTTGCAAGTACTCCAAATGCATGATAGCATCCAGATCATTTGTGGTGATTTCTGTGGACACATTTCGGCTTTCACTAACTGAGTCTGGGCACCCACCTGCCATATTTGAGTCATGTATATATGTCCAGTTACGTAGATAAAAGGCACTTTTAACAGAAATGGCAGAGTTAAATGGACTTTTGGGTGTTCAGATCGGCTTCTTTGCAAGTACTCCAAATGCATGATAGCATCCAGATCATTTGTGGTGATTTCTGTGGACACATTTCGGCTTTCACTAACTGAGTCTGGGCACCCACCTGCTATATTTGAGTCATGTATATATGTCCAGTTACGTAGATAAAAGGCACTTTTAACAGAAATGGCAGAGTTAAATGGACTTTTGGGTGTTCAGATCGGCTTCTTTGCAAGTACTCCAAATGCATGATAGCATCCAGATCATTTGTGGTGATTTCTGTGGACACATTTCGGCTTTCACTAACTGAGTCTGGGCACCCACCTGCCATATTTGAGTCATGTATATATGTCCAGTTACGTAGATAAAAGGCACTTTTAACAGAAATGGCAGAGTTAAATGGACTTTTGGGTGTTCAGATCGGCTTCTTTGCAAGTACTCCAAATGCATGATAGCATCCAGATCATTTGTGGTGATTTCTGTGGACACATTTCGGCTTTCACTAACTGAGTCTGGGCACCCACCTGCCATATTTGAGTCATGTATATATGTCCAGTTACGTAGATAAAAGGCACTTTTAACAGAAATGGCAGAGTTAAATGGACTTTTGGGTGTTCAGATCGGCTTCTTTGCAAGTACTCCAAATGCATGATAGCATCCAGATCATTTGTGGTGATTTCTGTGGACACATTTCGGCTTTCACTAACTGAGTCTGGGCACCCACCTGCCATATTTGAGTCATGTATATATGTCCAGTTACGTAGATAAAAGGCACTTTTAACAGAAATGGCAGAGTTAAATGGACTTTTGGGTGTTCAGATCGGCTTCTTTGCAAGTACTCCAAATGCATGATAGCATCCAGATCATTTGTGGTGATTTCTGTGGACACATTTCGGCTTTCACTAACTGAGTCTGGGCACCCACCTGCCATATTTGAGTCATGTATATATGTCCAGTTACGTAGATAAAAGGCACTTTTAACAGAAATGGCAGAGTTAAATGGACTTTTGGGTGTTCAGATCGGCTTCTTTGCAAGTACTCCAAATGCATGATAGCATCCAGATCATTTGTGGTGATTTCTGTGGACACATTTCGGCTTTCACTAACTGAGTCTGGGCACCCACCTGCCATATTTGAGTCATGTATATATGTCCAGTTACGTAGATAAAAGGCACTTTTAACAGAAATGGCAGAGTTAAATGGACTTTTGGGTGTTCAGATCGGCTTCTTTGCAAGTACTCCAAATGCATGATAGCATCCAGATCATTTGTGGTGATTTCTGTGGACACATTTCGGCTTTCACTAACTGAGTCTGGGCACCCACCTGCCATATTTGAGTCATGTATATATGTCCAGTTACGTAGATAAAAGGCACTTTTAACAGAAATGGCAGAGTTAAATGGACTTTTGGGTGTTCAGATCGGCTTCTTTGCAAGTACTCCAAATGCATGATAGCATCCAGATCATTTGTGGTGATTTCTGTGGACACATTTCGGCTTTCACTAACTGAGTCTGGGCACCCACCTGCCATATTTGAGTCATGTATATATGTCCAGTTACGTAGATAAAAGGCACTTTTAACAGAAATGGCAGAGTTAAATGGACTTTTGGGTGTTCAGATCGGCTTCTTTGCAAGTACTCCAAATGCATGATAGCATCCAGATCATTTGTGGTGATTTCTGTGGACACATTTCGGCTTTCACTAACTGAGTCTGGGCACCCACCTGCCATATTTGAGTCATGTATATATGTCCAGTTACGTAGATAAAAGGCACTTTTAACAGAAATGGCAGAGTTAAATGGACTTTTGGGTGTTCAGATCGGCTTCTTTGCAAGTACTCCAAATGCATGATAGCATCCAGATCATTTGTGGTGATTTCTGTGGACACATTTCGGCTTTCACTAACTGAGTCTGGGCACCCACCTGCCATATTTGAGTCATGTATATATGTCCAGTTACGTAGATAAAAGGCACTTTTAACAGAAATGGCAGAGTTAAATGGACTTTTGGGTGTTCAGATCGGCTTCTTTGCAAGTACTCCAAATGCATGATAGCATCCAGATCATTTGTGGTGATTTCTGTGGACACATTTCGGCTTTCACTAACTGAGTCTGGGCACCCACCTGCCATATTTGAGTCATGTATATATGTCCAGTTACGTAGATAAAAGGCACTTTTAACAGAAATGGCAGAGTTAAATGGACTTTTGGGTGTTCAGATCGGCTTCTTTGCAAGTACTCCAAATGCATGATAGCATCCAGATCATTTGTGGTGATTTCTGTGGACACATTTCGGCTTTCACTAACTGAGTCTGGGCACCCACCTGCCATATTTGAGTCATGTATATATGTCCAGTTACGTAGATAAAAGGCACTTTTAACAGAAATGGCAGAGTTAAATGGACTTTTGGGTGTTCAGATCGGCTTCTTTGCAAGTACTCCAAATGCATGATAGCATCCAGATCATTTGTGGTGATTTCTGTGGACACATTTCGGCTTTCACTAACTGAGTCTGGGCACCCACCTGCCATATTTGAGTCATGTATATATGTCCAGTTACGTAGATAAAAGGCACTTTTAACAGAAATGGCAGAGTTAAATGGACTTTTGGGTGTTCAGATCGGCTTCTTTGCAAGTACTCCAAATGCATGATAGCATCCAGATCATTTGTGGTGATTTCTGTGGACACATTTCGGCTTTCACTAACTGAGTCTGGGCACCCACCTGCCATATTTGAGTCATGTATATATGTCCAGTTACGTAGATAAAAGGCACTTTTAACAGAAATGGCAGAGTTAAATGGACTTTTGGGTGTTCAGATCGGCTTCTTTGCAAGTACTCCAAATGCATGATAGCATCCAGATCATTTGTGGTGATTTCTGTGGACACATTTCGGCTTTCACTAACTGAGTCTGGGCACCCACCTGCCATATTTGAGTCATGTATATATGTCCAGTTACGTAGATAAAAGGCACTTTTAACAGAAATGGCAGAGTTAAATGGACTTTTGGGTGTTCAGATCGGCTTCTTTGCAAGTACTCCAAATGCATGATAGCATCCAGATCATTTGTGGTGATTTCTGTGGACACATTTCGGCTTTCACTAACTGAGTCTGGGCACCCACCTGCCATATTTGAGTCATGTATATATGTCCAGTTACGTAGATAAAAGGCACTTTTAACAGAAATGGCAGAGTTAAATGGACTTTTGGGTGTTCAGATCGGCTTCTTTGCAAGTACTCCAAATGCATGATAGCATCCAGATCATTTGTGGTGATTTCTGTGGACACATTTCGGCTTTCACTAACTGAGTCTGGGCACCCACCTGCCATATTTGAGTCATGTATATATGTCCAGTTACGTAGATAAAAGGCACTTTTAACAGAAATGGCAGAGTTAAATGGACTTTTGGGTGTTCAGATCGGCTTCTTTGCAAGTACTCCAAATGCATGATAGCATCCAGATCATTTGTGGTGATTTCTGTGGACACATTTCGGCTTTCACTAACTGAGTCTGGGCACCCACCTGCCATATTTGAGTCATGTATATATGTCCAGTTACGTAGATAAAAGGCACTTTTAACAGAAATGGCAGAGTTAAATGGACTTTTGGGTGTTCAGATCGGCTTCTTTGCAAGTACTCCAAATGCATGATAGCATCCAGATCATTTGTGGTGATTTCTGTGGACACATTTCGGCTTTCACTAACTGAGTCTGGGCACCCACCTGCCATATTTGAGTCATGTATATATGTCCAGTTACGTAGATAAAAGGCACTTTTAACAGAAATGGCAGAGTTAAATGGACTTTTGGGTGTTCAGATCGGCTTCTTTGCAAGTACTCCAAATGCATGATAGCATCCAGATCATTTGTGGTGATTTCTGTGGACACATTTCGGCTTTCACTAACTGAGTCTGGGCACCCACCTGCCATATTTGAGTCATGTATATATGTCCAGTTACGTAGATAAAAGGCACTTTTAACAGAAATGGCAGAGTTAAATGGACTTTTGGGTGTTCAGATCGGCTTCTTTGCAAGTACTCCAAATGCATGATAGCATCCAGATCATTTGTGGTGATTTCTGTGGACACATTTCGGCTTTCACTAACTGAGTCTGGGCACCCACCTGCCATATTTGAGTCATGTATATATGTCCAGTTACGTAGATAAAAGGCACTTTTAACAGAAATGGCAGAGTTAAATGGACTTTTGGGTGTTCAGATCGGCTTCTTTGCAAGTACTCCAAATGCATGATAGCATCCAGATCATTTGTGGTGATTTCTGTGGACACATTTCGGCTTTCACTAACTGAGTCTGGGCACCCACCTGCCATATTTGAGTCATGTATATATGTCCAGTTACGTAGATAAAAGGCACTTTTAACAGAAATGGCAGAGTTAAATGGACTTTTGGGTGTTCAGATCGGCTTCTTTGCAAGTACTCCAAATGCATGATAGCATCCAGATCATTTGTGGTGATTTCTGTGGACACATTTCGGCTTTCACTAACTGAGTCTGGGCACCCACCTGCCATATTTGAGTCATGTATATATGTCCAGTTACGTAGATAAAAGGCACTTTTAACAGAAATGGCAGAGTTAAATGGACTTTTGGGTGTTCAGATCGGCTTCTTTGCAAGTACTCCAAATGCATGATAGCATCCAGATCATTTGTGGTGATTTCTGTGGACACATTTCGGCTTTCACTAACTGAGTCTGGGCACCCACCTGCCATATTTGAGTCATGTATATATGTCCAGTTACGTAGATAAAAGGCACTTTTAACAGAAATGGCAGAGTTAAATGGACTTTTGGGTGTTCAGATCGGCTTCTTTGCAAGTACTCCAAATGCATGATAGCATCCAGATCATTTGTGGTGATTTCTGTGGACACATTTCGGCTTTCACTAACTGAGTCTGGGCACCCACCTGCCATATTTGAGTCATGTATATATGTCCAGTTACGTAGATAAAAGGCACTTTTAACAGAAATGGCAGAGTTAAATGGACTTTTGGGTGTTCAGATCGGCTTCTTTGCAAGTACTCCAAATGCATGATAGCATCCAGATCATTTGTGGTGATTTCTGTGGACACATTTCGGCTTTCACTAACTGAGTCTGGGCACCCACCTGCCATATTTGAGTCATGTATATATGTCCAGTTACGTAGATAAAAGGCACTTTTAACAGAAATGGCAGAGTTAAATGGACTTTTGGGTGTTCAGATCGGCTTCTTTGCAAGTACTCCAAATGCATGATAGCATCCAGATCATTTGTGGTGATTTCTGTGGACACATTTCGGCTTTCACTAACTGAGTCTGGGCACCCACCTGCCATATTTGAGTCATGTATATATGTCCAGTTACGTAGATAAAAGGCACTTTTAACAGAAATGGCAGAGTTAAATGGACTTTTGGGTGTTCAGATCGGCTTCTTTGCAAGTACTCCAAATGCATGATAGCATCCAGATCATTTGTGGTGATTTCTGTGGACACATTTCGGCTTTCACTAACTGAGTCTGGGCACCCACCTGCCATATTTGAGTCATGTATATATGTCCAGTTACGTAGATAAAAGGCACTTTTAACAGAAATGGCAGAGTTAAATGGACTTTTGGGTGTTCAGATCGGCTTCTTTGCAAGTACTCCAAATGCATGATAGCATCCAGATCATTTGTGGTGATTTCTGTGGACACATTTCGGCTTTCACTAACTGAGTCTGGGCACCCACCTGCCATATTTGAGTCATGTATATATGTCCAGTTACGTAGATAAAAGGCACTTTTAACAGAAATGGCAGAGTTAAATGGACTTTTGGGTGTTCAGATCGGCTTCTTTGCAAGTACTCCAAATGCATGATAGCATCCAGATCATTTGTGGTGATTTCTGTGGACACATTTCGGCTTTCACTAACTGAGTCTGGGCACCCACCTGCCATATTTGAGTCATGTATATATGTCCAGTTACGTAGATAAAAGGCACTTTTAACAGAAATGGCAGAGTTAAATGGACTTTTGGGTGTTCAGATCGGCTTCTTTGCAAGTACTCCAAATGCATGATAGCATCCAGATCATTTGTGGTGATTTCTGTGGACACATTTCGGCTTTCACTAACTGAGTCTGGGCACCCACCTGCCATATTTGAGTCATGTATATATGTCCAGTTACGTAGATAAAAGGCACTTTTAACAGAAATGGCAGAGTTAAATGGACTTTTGGGTGTTCAGATCGGCTTCTTTGCAAGTACTCCAAATGCATGATAGCATCCAGATCATTTGTGGTGATTTCTGTGGACACATTTCGGCTTTCACTAACTGAGTCTGGGCACCCACCTGCCATATTTGAGTCATGTATATATGTCCAGTTACGTAGATAAAAGGCACTTTTAACAGAAATGGCAGAGTTAAATGGACTTTTGGGTGTTCAGATCGGCTTCTTTGCAAGTACTCCAAATGCATGATAGCATCCAGATCATTTGTGGTGATTTCTGTGGACACATTTCGGCTTTCACTAACTGAGTCTGGGCACCCACCTGCCATATTTGAGTCATGTATATATGTCCAGTTACGTAGATAAAAGGCACTTTTAACAGAAATGGCAGAGTTAAATGGACTTTTGGGTGTTCAGATCGGCTTCTTTGCAAGTACTCCAAATGCATGATAGCATCCAGATCATTTGTGGTGATTTCTGTGGACACATTTCGGCTTTCACTAACTGAGTCTGGGCACCCACCTGCCATATTTGAGTCATGTATATATGTCCAGTTACGTAGATAAAAGGCACTTTTAACAGAAATGGCAGAGTTAAATGGACTTTTGGGTGTTCAGATCGGCTTCTTTGCAAGTACTCCAAATGCATGATAGCATCCAGATCATTTGTGGTGATTTCTGTGGACACATTTCGGCTTTCACTAACTGAGTCTGGGCACCCACCTGCCATATTTGAGTCATGTATATATGTCCAGTTACGTAGATAAAAGGCACTTTTAACAGAAATGGCAGAGTTAAATGGACTTTTGGGTGTTCAGATCGGCTTCTTTGCAAGTACTCCAAATGCATGATAGCATCCAGATCATTTGTGGTGATTTCTGTGGACACATTTCGGCTTTCACTAACTGAGTCTGGGCACCCACCTGCCATATTTGAGTCATGTATATATGTCCAGTTACGTAGATAAAAGGCACTTTTAACAGAAATGGCAGAGTTAAATGGACTTTTGGGTGTTCAGATCGGCTTCTTTGCAAGTACTCCAAATGCATGATAGCATCCAGATCATTTGTGGTGATTTCTGTGGACACATTTCGGCTTTCACTAACTGAGTCTGGGCACCCACCTGCCATATTTGAGTCATGTATATATGTCCAGTTACGTAGATAAAAGGCACTTTTAACAGAAATGGCAGAGTTAAATGGACTTTTGGGTGTTCAGATCGGCTTCTTTGCAAGTACTCCAAATGCATGATAGCATCCAGATCATTTGTGGTGATTTCTGTGGACACATTTCGGCTTTCACTAACTGAGTCTGGGCACCCACCTGCCATATTTGAGTCATGTATATATGTCCAGTTACGTAGATAAAAGGCACTTTTAACAGAAATGGCAGAGTTAAATGGACTTTTGGGTGTTCAGATCGGCTTCTTTGCAAGTACTCCAAATGCATGATAGCATCCAGATCATTTGTGGTGATTTCTGTGGACACATTTCGGCTTTCACTAACTGAGTCTGGGCACCCACCTGCCATATTTGAGTCATGTATATATGTCCAGTTACGTAGATAAAAGGCACTTTTAACAGAAATGGCAGAGTTAAATGGACTTTTGGGTGTTCAGATCGGCTTCTTTGCAAGTACTCCAAATGCATGATAGCATCCAGATCATTTGTGGTGATTTCTGTGGACACATTTCGGCTTTCACTAACTGAGTCTGGGCACCCACCTGCCATATTTGAGTCATGTATATATGTCCAGTTACGTAGATAAAAGGCACTTTTAACAGAAATGGCAGAGTTAAATGGACTTTTGGGTGTTCAGATCGGCTTCTTTGCAAGTACTCCAAATGCATGATAGCATCCAGATCAT
The DNA here is from genome assembly GCA_002269645.1 of Macrostomum lignano. Taxonomy (NCBI): domain Eukaryota; kingdom Metazoa; phylum Platyhelminthes; family Macrostomidae; genus Macrostomum; species Macrostomum lignano. The sequence continues at coordinate 352,950 of NIVC01000326.1, forward strand.
TTGTGGTGATTTCTGTGGACACATTTCGGCTTTCACTAACTGAGTCTGGGCACCCACCTGCCATATTTGAGTCATGTATATATGTCCAGTTACGTAGATAAAAGGCACTTTTAACAGAAATGGCAGAGTTAAATGGACTTTTGGGTGTTCAGATCGGCTTCTTTGCAAGTACTCCAAATGCATGATAGCATCCAGATCATTTGTGGTGATTTCTGTGGACACATTTCGGCTTTCACTAACTGAGTCTGGGCACCCACCTGCCATATTTGAGTCATGTATATATGTCCAGTTACGTAGATAAAAGGCACTTTTAACAGAAATGGCAGAGTTAAATGGACTTTTGGGTGTTCAGATCGGCTTCTTTGCAAGTACTCCAAATGCATGATAGCATCCAGATCATTTGTGGTGATTTCTGTGGACACATTTCGGCTTTCACTAACTGAGTCTGGGCACCCACCTGCCATATTTGAGTCATGTATATATGTCCAGTTACGTAGATAAAAGGCACTTTTAACAGAAATGGCAGAGTTAAATGGACTTTTGGGTGTTCAGATCGGCTTCTTTGCAAGTACTCCAAATGCATGATAGCATCCAGATCATTTGTGGTGATTTCTGTGGACACATTTCGGCTTTCACTAACTGAGTCTGGGCACCCACCTGCCATATTTGAGTCATGTATATATGTCCAGTTACGTAGATAAAAGGCACTTTTAACAGAAATGGCAGAGTTAAATGGACTTTTGGGTGTTCAGATCGGCTTCTTTGCAAGTACTCCAAATGCATGATAGCATCCAGATCATTTGTGGTGATTTCTGTGGACACATTTCGGCTTTCACTAACTGAGTCTGGGCACCCACCTGCCATATTTGAGTCATGTATATATGTCCAGTTACGTAGATAAAAGGCACTTTTAACAGAAATGGCAGAGTTAAATGGACTTTTGGGTGTTCAGATCGGCTTCTTTGCAAGTACTCCAAATGCATGATAGCATCCAGATCATTTGTGGTGATTTCTGTGGACACATTTCGGCTTTCACTAACTGAGTCTGGGCACCCACCTGCCATATTTGAGTCATGTATATATGTCCAGTTACGTAGATAAAAGGCACTTTTAACAGAAATGGCAGAGTTAAATGGACTTTTGGGTGTTCAGATCGGCTTCTTTGCAAGTACTCCAAATGCATGATAGCATCCAGATCATTTGTGGTGATTTCTGTGGACACATTTCGGCTTTCACTAACTGAGTCTGGGCACCCACCTGCCATATTTGAGTCATGTATATATGTCCAGTTACGTAGATAAAAGGCACTTTTAACAGAAATGGCAGAGTTAAATGGACTTTTGGGTGTTCAGATCGGCTTCTTTGCAAGTACTCCAAATGCATGATAGCATCCAGATCATTTGTGGTGATTTCTGTGGACACATTTCGGCTTTCACTAACTGAGTCTGGGCACCCACCTGCCATATTTGAGTCATGTATATATGTCCAGTTACGTAGATAAAAGGCACTTTTAACAGAAATGGCAGAGTTAAATGGACTTTTGGGTGTTCAGATCGGCTTCTTTGCAAGTACTCCAAATGCATGATAGCATCCAGATCATTTGTGGTGATTTCTGTGGACACATTTCGGCTTTCACTAACTGAGTCTGGGCACCCACCTGCCATATTTGAGTCATGTATATATGTCCAGTTACGTAGATAAAAGGCACTTTTAACAGAAATGGCAGAGTTAAATGGACTTTTGGGTGTTCAGATCGGCTTCTTTGCAAGTACTCCAAATGCATGATAGCATCCAGATCATTTGTGGTGATTTCTGTGGACACATTTCGGCTTTCACTAACTGAGTCTGGGCACCCACCTGCCATATTTGAGTCATGTATATATGTCCAGTTACGTAGATAAAAGGCACTTTTAACAGAAATGGCAGAGTTAAATGGACTTTTGGGTGTTCAGATCGGCTTCTTTGCAAGTACTCCAAATGCATGATAGCATCCAGATCATTTGTGGTGATTTCTGTGGACACATTTCGGCTTTCACTAACTGAGTCTGGGCACCCACCTGCCATATTTGAGTCATGTATATATGTCCAGTTACGTAGATAAAAGGCACTTTTAACAGAAATGGCAGAGTTAAATGGACTTTTGGGTGTTCAGATCGGCTTCTTTGCAAGTACTCCAAATGCATGATAGCATCCAGATCATTTGTGGTGATTTCTGTGGACACATTTCGGCTTTCACTAACTGAGTCTGGGCACCCACCTGCCATATTTGAGTCATGTATATATGTCCAGTTACGTAGATAAAAGGCACTTTTAACAGAAATGGCAGAGTTAAATGGACTTTTGGGTGTTCAGATCGGCTTCTTTGCAAGTACTCCAAATGCATGATAGCATCCAGATCATTTATGGTGATTTCTGTGGACACATTTCGGCTTTCACTAACTGAGTCTGGGCACCCACCTGCCATATTTGAGTCATGTATATATGTCCAGTTACGTAGATAAAAGGCACTTTTAACAGAAATGGCAGAGTTAAATGGACTTTTGGGTGTTCAGATCGGCTTCTTTGCAAGTACTCCAAATGCATGATAGCATCCAGATCATTTGTGGTGATTTCTGTGGACACATTTCGGCTTTCATCATCTGTATCTGGGCATCTACCTGTCGGCCTTGCGTCACTCATGTAAACTGAGGCATTTGAAAACACTCTTCTAGCAGAACTTCAGACATTGGGTAGTGATCTTGGGTAGTACAGATTAGATTCCTACCACTTAGTCAACATGAAGAATTTTTACTGTTGTTCGGGTAATTTTGTGGTGATTTCTGTTAACAAATTATGCCAACCCTATTCTCTCTCCGTATTGCCAGATATTGTGTCATATGAATTTCTTGCGCAAAACACTTGTGTAGTGAGTCGATAGTTTAGTTAGGCGCCGCACTAGTCAGCTGTTTCCCTCGCCCTCGCCCCAGGTTTCTGTCTGCCGCTGGGCAGTTGCCTGTCCCTTGCCCGTTTGCCTGTCTGTCTGTTTGTCCTCGTTTGCCCCTTTTTGTCTCGTGTTTTCGTTTTGCAGTGCCCAGACAGCTTGGTCTGGCCTGCCTCTGTTTCGTTCTCTGTTTGGCATCTCCAAATTTGGAGTGCTGTCCTGTTTTCCGGTCCCAAGGTCACGAGTGCCTTCACTTGTGGGCCCTTTCCCCCCTGTCATGTGAGCCAGTCACATGACAGGGCCTGCTTCCTTCTTTAGTCCAAAGTGCAATGATTTATCATTGTACGCTGGGCTTGTGTTTATGGGACATCACGTGCGCCAGGACCCCTGCCTACTGAGGCAGAACCCGCTCGCTTGTTGCTAAAAATAGCAACAGAGTCACCCATGACTCTCCGCGGGGTCTTTCGTGCTATTGTGGTAGGCCGGTCTACCACTCGGAGGACGACAGCGGTCGCTAGCGCGAACAAGGCGGTTTTCCATCTACTGACGGACTGACGTCATTGTTTTCATCGGTTGTTCCCTTGACTGTTCCCCTGGTTGTCCCGTCCGTTGCTTCCCTGTTTGCTCCAATCGCTGCCCCATCCCTTGTCTGTTTTACTGTGTCCAGCGGCCGGTTTTTCCCCTTTTCCTTTGGGTGCTCCTTTCTCTGTCCCACTCGGTGCCCCACCCCCTGGGATTAGTCGTGTCCAATACTATTTATACGTTTGTTTTAACCAATTTTGCTCTCATGCTTGTCGTTTCCATGTGTTCGCTACTTTACTACTGATAGTAACAAACCGAGCATATCGACAGTTTACGAAATTTACGGCGTCTGAGGACCCAATTGAACGACCGTGCCGTTAAAAGACTGCTCGACTGCGAATTACGACTACCCTCCCCCAGGAATTGAGGACCCGGCAGACGGAGTATCAAAGGAGAAGCTAAACGCATCAGTTCGTGAAATTTTCCGGCTTTACGAGTGCCGAGACAACACAGGCAGCAATTTAAAGTTTAACCGCCCCATCTCATTGGTGTCAGCAACTGACCGATTTCAAAGTTTATTTTCTTCTCCGCCCCTACCTCACTATGGTGCAAACGATTCTCCCTATAGATGCAGCCCCTCTCATGGCTTGGCTCAGACAAGCGTTTATCTGCCTCTCTATTTCAACCAGTCTCCGAGATTCCCTTCAGCCCAAGGCTTTCAGTTGTGTGCAGGTTTGATCTTTGCTCCTGCTATGAATTAGCAGGCCAGCTTAGATCGCCCGAAGCTAGCACCATCGCTCTAACCCCGCACTAGCCCGGCAGGGACTGCTGACTGCGGACACCTCTGCTCAAGAACTGCTAAATCTGCACGAAGTGCGAGTCTGTCTCTCTCGTCTTAGTTATTTGCTTATACGAGCTCAGCACCTCACCGAAGGCTGCGACTCTGCGAAGCTGGTGGCAGCACTACCTACGCTACGAGAACTAAGAAACCACCGACCAGAGGTCATCGCCCAGCGCTAGGAGATCAGCCAGACCATCCCGAGACAACCCGAGACGGCCCTCAGCACTCCATTGGTGGCAGCGCCTCTATCGGATCGGAAGCTTCTAGTCAAGAACCACAGGCAAGAGCAAGTACTTCACTGGTGGCAGCGGTGGGATTTCAAGACCTACCAGGCCATCTCCAGACCAACTAGACACCTGTACTTCACTTGCCTTTTCTGTCTTCTGATTCTTTTATCTTTTGCTTTGTACTTCATTATTCGTTTTCCAGGGCGGAGATTAAGGGTCAACACGACAGTGAATTTATTTCTGACGGCTCATTCAGGCCAGCGTCAACAATTCTTCCAACGGAGTATCCACTCAACGCTGCTAACGTCGTTTCTTCAGGTTCTCGCCGCTTGTCGCCAACAGTACAAGACAAGCCTCGACGCGATGCGATGCGGCTGCTAACGTCGTTTCTTCAGGTTCTCGCCGCTTGTCGCCAACAGTACAAGACAAGCCTCGACGCGATGCGATGCGGCTGCTAACGTCGTTTCTTCAGGTTCTCGCCGCTTGTCGCCAACAGTACAAGACAAGCCTCGACGCGATGCGGCTGATGACGTCGTTTCTTCAGGTTCTCGCCGCTTGTCGCCAACAGTACAAGACAAGCCTCGACGCGATGCGGCTGCTAACGTCGCTTCCTCAAGTTCTCGCCGCTTGTCGCCAACAGTACAAGACAAGCCTCGACGCGATGCGGCTGTGAACGTGTTTCAAAGTTCTGTCTCATCCATGAAGGCCAAAAAACTGCTGTAAGAGAATCGAGCAGTGCGTCCTTCGAGGCAAAGCCACGTTCTTCTTTTTCTAAAGGCAAATCCGCCGTAATTGCTGATCCCAACGAGAGCCCGGTCTGCTCCGACGACGAGTGCTGACGAGTGCGGCGGCTCAGATGACGATGTGGCTAGTCCAGCACACAAAAGAGTAAGCACGGTCAGCTTTACCTCTCCAGCACGTGGTAATTCCCGACGACGGAGTGCTGACGACAGCCGCAGGTCAGATGCCGACGTGGCTAATCTAGCAAAGAAAAAGCCAGCCTAGTCAGCGTAGTCCTTCGGACATGCGGCAATTCCCAAAGTGAAGAAATTCTAAAAAAGGCGGAGGGCATCCATTGGGAAGATGGACTCGAGCATTGGGCAAAAAATCAATTTGATAATCAAAGAGCTGTTGACAAACAACGGACCAAAGAGCAGGAGCCCAGTTAAGCCAAGTAAGCGGGCTTACTCATCGCATGTGAAAACTCACGCGACCCTGAGAGGATTTACCGCAGAACAGCGACGCGAAGTCAACGACCAAATGAACAGCTTCATCAATATGTGGAAGAGTCATTTCGAGCGTGCCAAGAAATAATCTATCGACCACAGTTGTGCTTAACTTCCATCGTGTCACTTCATTTCTTTACTTGTCGTGACATTCCATTGTGAATTTGTGAATATCTTCACTTCGGGAATTTAATGAGTCTGACTTGTCCCAGCCATGTGTGCTGACTTTTCTGTCATCATATAATTCGCAGCTTTGTGTTTTTGGGTTTGTCTATTTACTCATATTTGTCTATTTGTTCATTCTTTGTTGTCCCCTCCAACCTGCTCTGTCCCCTCTAACCTGCCAATTTGCTCGTCCTTTGAAAACTATGTTTTACTATTAGTAAGCTATACTCAAGTGTATATTAAAGCATTTTTTAATACTGGAAGTCCATTTATTACTTCATTTTTAAGAATTTTGTGGTGCTTTGTGCATGTTTAATAATGCTATATACCATGCTTGGGCGCAACCTAGGGATTCACCCGGCCGCCTCTATTGACAACACACACATGTAAGTCGCTATTGGACGGAATAGTAGTCACGTGACTGCTCTCAGCCAATAGCGACTTACATGCGTGTGTTGCCAATAGAAACGGCCGAGTGATTCCCAAGGTTGCGCATGTAAGCTATATACAATTACTTTGTACTTTTCTGCTTCATTTCATTTCTATTCAATTTATAGCTATACTCCTACAATCTCTTAGTATATATTTCTAGAGTGTGTATTTCTAGAGTATGTACTCTTATAGTTGTTTTTTATAACTACATATGCCTAAGATCTTACTTCTCTTCTATTCCTCTTTGGTTGAAAAAAGGCTCTTCGAACTCTTTAGGAAAGATAGGCTAAGTTGTGTGACTTTTACTGCAATTTTTAACTAACATTCTTTCCAATTCTATTCACTTTCAGCTTTCCTGCTTCTCCAAAATACATTTTAAAAGCAGCACACACCAGAGAGAGATGAAACAGCTTTGTGAATTTGAAGAGCACCTTGACTTTGAGGACTGGGAGGATTGGAGCTACCTTTAAAGATTCTCCAGCTTAGTGAGAACACGTAAGGCGACACAACATTCCCTAATTCATGCTGATTTTATTGATATTCAGTTGAATGATGGTACATATAGTTGTATATGGAAGTTGATTCTAAACCAAAGCAATAATACATGACTTCATTTTATATAGAAGGCCATCGCCGACAACCCTAGATGCTGCGTTGTTGACTTCAATGACTCCAATGACCCTGCTGACTATCCTGTCTGCCATGGAAAGCTTTGATATCAGCATATAGAGACTTGGAGAGATCTAATATACAATATACAAATATATACAAATTGGTGTACAAAAAGGCTTGGCAAACCTATTGGTATATAGTTTGGCTGCTTGGCATATAAATAGTGGGTAGTCGGGTAGACAAAGTTCCAAGTCCTTATCAATGTTCCAATGTACATAGTTAGTGTACAAAAAATGAATAAGTTCAAGCTTGGTAGTCTCCATAGTTTGGATTGTGTATTAGTGTATGCCAGGACTAGTAGAAGAAAAGTAGCCTATATGACCACATTTGTACACTGGGACAAAAAATGTTTTCAACTATGTATACCTAAGTTGTACACATTTTTCCTTCTTTGAATTCATTATTTATGCAGATTAACAAACTTAAAATTATACACTTTTGCAATGTGCATGGAGAAAAGACAATTATAAAATAAAATACTTTTTATTTGCTAAAAATAGGAGAGAAAAAAAAGTTTTTTTATGGCAAAAAGTTAAAATTTTTTTATTATTCTGTGCTCCATGTTGATAGTGTTGCATGTAGCTTAATTTACATAAAGTCACTTTAATTGATTCTAACATGTATGTAGCTATGCCACAGATATAAGCCAAAAATTTTCTATTATTATATACATTGAGATGCATGCTGATGTACACTGAAAAATAGCAAGTACCCTTGTTGTATACCACGATTTCATGATATACATGTTGCCTTCCAAACTATGGGGTAGTCTATGTGTCTATGTGCATAGATAGAATAACTAAATTTTGATCAAAAATAAAAAAATATCAAAAAGAAATTATGTTTAACTTTTCTAATAATATAATTCTATAATCTAAAATACATGTAATTAAAATAAATTGATTCTGACTAAAGTCATAGTTAAGTAAATATTAATAATTTTTAATTATCTTTTTTATAAAGATTAAAATGTTATGAGCCTAAAATATTGATTGTCATTTTTTATCTTTTATTTGGCATATTTATTTTCATTTGTAATAAAAGTCTAATAGCATATATTAGTATACAATATAGGAGCTAAGGAAGTAATTTTCATTATTACCAGGTATTATTATTTGTTTATATTGCGCAAATAATAATAACAACAAGCTACAGCCTAAATTTATTCATTTATTCAGTTGTTCCTAATCAAAGCCTTTTAGTCTCTATTGAGTCATTTGCCCACGGGGTGTAGAATAACCAATTAGTCTCAACTCAAAGAAAGCTCTGAGACCTCTATCATTCCATAATACGAAATTACGCTGGTGGCAATGCTACTTTGCTACTAAGAGTAACAAACTGAGCATATCAACAGATCACAAATTTTACAGTGTCTGAGGACCAATTTGGAACAACTGTGCCACTAAAAGACTATTCAACTGCAATTACAACTACCTTCCCCCAGAATTAAGGACCCGGCAGATGGAGTATCAAGGAGAAGTTAAAACACATCTATTTGTGAAATTTTCTAGCTTAACAAGTGCCAAGACAACACAGGCGGCAGTTCAAACATGAAATCTACCTGCCTAACTGGTGTTAGCAACCTATTACCAGTGTTCAAACTGCCAAAGACACCATAATAATTTTTTCTCTGCCCCCACCTCAATAGCTTATATAATGTGTTCTAAAAAATAAATTTTATGAACCAAAGTTGACAACTATATTGGCTTAGTCATACTAAGAAAGAATATTTTGTAAATGCTGACTGAAATTAAAAATTATGGTCAAGTCTGTCAAGTGTCAATTTGAATTTTTTTAATTAATGTCTAGAGGTGGAGGTGGGGAAGAACAGAGATGAGCAAGTGGGCAATCGAGCACAGCAAGGCAGGCCCCAAAGCAAGTAGGGCCCGCATTTTTCAAGTATATTGTGGCAAAAATGATAAATTTGAAGCAGCAGCAGTGCCCTCTTGCGTTAAGCTGAGCAATGTATATTAAAACATATGGGTATTGAGTCAGAGCACATATGTACAGCGCGTAAAAGCAAGCACAAGTACAAGGTCGGGGCGATAAAAAAGGGGGGCAGCGAGGCAGGTTGCTCAGCCATTAAAAACGGCTAAAGCCCACTTGCTTTACCCGCCCAGAAAACCAATTTAGCTACCACTCAAAAATATTAAACCTAACCTATTTGTGCCCTAGTGACATACCATTAAGCACGTAGCCACGTAATTGTAGGGGCCTAAGGCTAGCCCTCCTTTACAACCCTATTTTTTTCATTACGTTTCTTTGATAACTAAACAAAAATACAAGAAATAAATTCAACAAAAAACTAATGAATTCTTCAGCTAAGAAAAGGAACATATAATGCAACAGCTTTTTTCAGACGACTTAAAGGAAGAAAACTAACAATACCTGAGAGGTTTTGGCCTTTAAAATGTCAAATGATTTGTCGAACAAAGAACCAAGCGCGGAAATGAACGCGGTAGCAATCTTGCTTTCCTGGAAAATATAAGAACACGAAAAAACTGAAAAGAAAAAATAGCTATTTTTCCTACTAGTTATTGTCTCTTTTTTAAAAATTAACTGTTTCTTCAATATATATCTAGTGATTTTTAATCTTCAGTTTACGACATTTTATGTTCCTTAAAGAAATTGTTATTTTATTGTAATACTTTTTACCGGCTTTCTGTACTTTCTTTCAATACTTTCTATGCCAGATTCATGTAAAGTGTTTCAAATCAGTATTACTGTAAAGCAATCATGCAACAAAATTTCCCTATGCATGTCTGCAACCTGCCAGTTTTTATCGTTCCAAAATTAGAAAACCGGTCTTAAAACTAATCTAGTTCGTCTTACTTTTCATCTTAACTTTGCTTGTTATCTTCTATTGAAGAGCTTGTTGACTTCGATATAAATACGAAAGTTTTAATTAGTCTCAACTATTAATGTATCGATCGAGGACTCATTTTCTGTAGTTTAACTACCCGTATATAGTTAGTGGCACAAGCCCATGAACTGAAAATCAATCTTCTTCTTTTAGCAGTTTTCTGAACACTTTCATATGCTTTTCATACATGTACGTACATGTATTTCTGTATAACATCCTCTTGAAAAAAATCCTGGCTTCGCCACCTTCATCTTCATGTAACTATAATTTGCTGACGTTTAGTTTGATACACATGACTTAATTATTGAGCTTAATCGTCTTATGAGTACTTTATTACGAGAAAAGATCAATCCGAATAGATACTCAGTCACACTGAGCATACTTCAATAACATTTAACAATACGATTCATATTATATTGGACTGCATGGTTTATGCCAGTTTTTAAATTCGCATTAGGAGTTTAGAATGGAGTTTTCTCAAACTTCTAATGCTAAACTAACAGCTCCAGCTTTCCCGCCAAAGAATTATCGCTCGCCCGAAACAAAACCTTTGTAGAGTGTTCTACCTCCCGTAAGAAGACATAAAAGTGTTAATGTACTACTCACACATTTTATTTAGTAGTAAATTGAAGAGCATGAATAAAGGTATGCTTTGAACTATAAGTATATTCGGACTAACCAATAGGAAGAGAGAGACCTCGAGCATGCTAATTTTAGAAATCACCCAATCACGTGCGACCAACAACTGTCAATTCAAACCCCACCTTCAAGTCATCATTTTGTTTGCACTCGGGTTGCACCCGGATGAACCAATCAAAGTCTACCAGCTACGGTAACCAATCATGCGCTTTTACAGTAGACTAGTTGCGCAACTTTCTACCCTGTCATGCTTGACAGCCACCGAATCGTGACCCTTTGACATTTGCGAAGACAGTGATGTACGACCTCGAGAGAGGTCTGAACGCCTATAAATACAAGTGGTCCGGAACGGACCCGGAGCCAGAAAATCTCCAAGGGAGAGAAGCTCCGAAGAGGAAGCTCTAGTGAAGCCTTCCTGAAGAAACTCGCGTCGTGGACGAGTTCTTGCGGTAAGCCTTACTCATTTGCGCCCGTTGGTTGAGACGTCTCGCTCAATTCTATTGAGACTTGAGTTTATTTGAGTCTGCTGAGACTCTTGAGTCTGTTTAGACTCCACTGGTTGCAGTCTCCAGAAGGACTGCCCCTGATAGATCTTAGAAGACTATCAGTGGTTTCCGGAGCCATACCTAGAGTGCATAGAGGCACTACTAGAAGGAGTAGGCTTATATTAAACCGCAGTTTGGCGCAGGGATCCCCATTGTTAATTTGGAAGCTTCCGATTGGTCCGAACTACAGATACCGGCCGGCAAGAAGTCAAGAGGACAAAGGAGATAACGGACCAGATCAACTGTTACCAGGCGCCTAAACTTCCTGAAGGACAGGAAAGTTACTGATCGCGATACTACGGACGAGGATTATTACGAGAGCTCTCATTTAAGGACTCAAAGGTAATTGAATACCTTCATTTGATTACTGGGTTGCCTAGCTACAGAGCTAGAAGTGATTGTTCCTTGATTACAGTTGAGGACTGGTAATAAGGAACACATCACCTTGCCTGCTTGTAAGTCGGTGATTAATTCCATCTTTTTCCCCAACCGCGAAGTGGCAGAAGTTGGGCAGGTCAAATTAATTGAAAGGCCGCGTCCGATCCCGAAAATTCCAATAAATCAGACCTCACACAGGGGAGCCGACTGAGACCGACGAAGCAATATGCGAATTTTTCCCACCGCGGAATTCCTAAGTCAAGGGTGGCGCAGCTGTGTGAAGTCAGTCTGAGCACCGCAGCATACCGGCAGGCCGAGAAGGGGCAGTTCGCACGCATCAATCAAGCAATCGACCCCAGCCGTCAGATGGGGGTTGACCGCAGAAAAATATGGACTTTGACCAGCTGCGGGAGTGTGAAATGAGTCCAGTCAGTGAGTCAACGCACGGGAATTCGCCAGCTCTTTCACACCTGCATTTGCTAACTGAAATCTATCTATCTATCTATCTATCTATCTATCTATCTATCTATCTATCTATCTATCTATCTATCTATCTATCTATCTATCTATCTATCTATCTATCTATCTATCTATCTATCTATCTATCTATCTATCTATCTA
>NIVC01000326.1:367500-412500 GCA_002269645.1 Macrostomum lignano
GCGTCTGCTGCGCCGTGGCCAAGCGGCAGTCAATGTCGGCCAGCTATGGCGCGGCGCTGAGGCTGACCTAACGGTCCGCAGCGGTCAGACTGGGCTTGGTCTTCAGGGTGCAGCAGAACACAGCGCCGGAGTCTGTAGCGGAACCTGCTTAGACGGCGCCTGGCACCCCAAGCGCCATGGACACTTCGTCGCTTCCTTTGCTTGTCCCCTAAGCTGGGATTTGAGCTCGGATAATGTATAGATATTATCCAAGAATAGAATTCAGCTTTCCACTGGACACTGCTCAAGCTGAACTGCGCCATCAACCAAATTTGCCATGGCTGAATTCCATAGCTGACCATTCTGTGACTTTTCTCTGGCACACAGACTGCTATGCACACAGACTGCAAGGCAATGCAAAGTCGAATATTTTATTGAACTGATGCACTGCGCTAACATGCATAGCAACTCAATTCTGGTGAAAACTGGTGCCAAAACGCTTGCTTTGTAAATAAGTCCGCATTGACGTCCGCATTTCTCTCGCTTGGAGGCAAGTCCAGCATAGCATAATTTGTTTAACTAGCTTGTGTATTGGTGTTCGTTTTTGGTTCATAAATAAATGTGTTCCAATTTCAACCAAGGACCTCTATATGGTAGAAACCGGATGCAAGACAGCTCCAAGTCTTCCAAGTTTTCAACATACTCGTAGTCCAACAACTTTATCAGCAGCTGCGATGTCCGAAGACTAATCTGAACCAACTGCACATTGGTTTGAACAATCTGACGGTAATGTTAACCGGTCTTAAAGGGCTCAGTGGTGTGACGAAATCTCCTTAATCTTTATTTTCTTCACTGATTTTCCGCTAAGATTGTTTTAGTAAACTTTCAAACTATTGTAGAAATCATGCGAAAAATGCACGAAGGAGTTACCAGTTTGTTTAAAACTGCTAATAAATAGGTCACTATAAATCTATCCAACCTATTTGCGTTGCATCCTTGATCGTTTTAAAAAAGTCCCATTTTCACCGCCTGATTGAAACATTGCGCATGTGGTCCGGGGCTTGGCGAGTAAGCTGCTTCCGAGCACCGAGTACTGAGCTGTGCAGCTTCTTTTTTTAATCTTCAACTTCGCTGGAGAAAAGTCACTTTTTGAAAGTTGATTACCTGTCTTTTCTAGGAAAGAAAATCGTGCATTTTGCTTTCAATGTTTCAGTTCCGTTGACATTAAAACTTGGCACTTCAGTTGCGAATTGTTGAGTACTGAGTAACCCGGGGTACCGAGTACCGAGTACTGAGTACTAAGTATACCGAGTACCGAGTATCCCGAGTACCGAGTATCCCGAGTACCGAGTATCCCGAGTACCGAGTATCCCGAGTACCGAGTATCCCGAGTACCGAGTATCCCGAGTACCGAGTATCCCGAGTACCGAGTACTGAGTATCCCGAGTACCGAGTACTGAGTATCCCGAGTACCGAGTACCGAGTATCCCGAGTACCGAGTACCGAGTATCCCGAGTACCGAGTACTCGCCCAGCCCTGCACGGCCCTCAATACAACAAGCTGTACACAGAAAGTAATAACAGCAGTTTTTCGTTGTCTTCTAGGGGGGCGCAGAAGTGCAGCGCGGGCTGAGGATCCTTTGCTGCCCTCATTGCCAATTTCGCCTATTTTTATTACGGTTCAACCCTTCTCTGCTCCCTCACTGCTCAAGCATGATACCCAATCTCTTGGGTCCTTTCTTCTCCATACTTTCGGGTTATCCGAAAATCAGATTTGGCCCGCATGCTCAAGGAGTTGCCCTCTACCCCCCAGGATCCATCCCACACTCTTCTTGCACCCGGTGGGAGAGCCATGAGTTGGAGAATGCGAGCTGTAGCCGCGGGGCTGGGCTGCATTGCAAGGTGTCCGCTCTCGCGCCTTATTAGGCATGAAGTGAGCTGCACTTATTCTCCCCTGGAGGATAACAGAGAGGAGGAGAGGGGAGACCGGATGCTGTTGAAGCAGCCACGTGATAGCGCGACGGCCTCTCTGAATCTGCCTCTGACTAAAAGCAGCGATTTGACTACACATATCGAGTCCCAAACCACCGGGACTGAAATGAAGTCCACGTAAGCCAATCAATCTGTACTCAATCTGGGTTACACACTTCTATATGACACCTGCTGGGTAGTCAGCCAAACCACATATGCAAAATCTCTTGAAAGATATCACATGCTGCTCCAAATTTCGGATAGAAACAACGATTGGGGCTTCATCCCTGTGTGAGCGCTTTTTTGTTTTAATTATTGAAAATCCAAGTTTTTGTTTAAAAAAAACTATAATTAAAGAAACAGTTAGACAAAGCTCAACCTGTTATTGATTAGTGCAGATTTAGTGAGTGCTGCAGCAGTACTCAGACGTGCGCTCAGTGACGTCTGACTTGTTTAATATTTACTTATTCCTGCCTGCCAACTGTGAGATCAAATCAATAAAAGGCAAAGATTGGGATCGGGAGAATATGAAGCGTGACTCCGCCTAACTTATGAAGCCCGGGCAGCTGGACAGAATAATCGCAGTTTTCAATTTCCTAAAAGTTTCTGTTGTTTGCCGGACTCGCCGATCCCGCAGCCGGAAGCACTTTCTGGGCGCGCCTTCTCACCCGAAAGAGTCCGGCCCGTCTCCTCGGAGTTTTGTCACTTCCGGAAATCGGGGAAATTCTTGCGAGAAAAAAATTTCCCCAAGGGTCCGAGTAGGGGATATGGGAAACAATCTCAGTCAATGTTTGGTTTGGGAAGATTTTGGAGTTTTTTGCCACGCCCCGAAGCCCGCGAGCTTCTTCTCGTTTCGGCTCCCCTGAGAACTGCTCGGGCTGGTATTTTTAGCCCCGTCAGTCGAAGTTTTATTACTTAATAAAAATCCCTGCAGACACTGCATGCAGGCAAGGACTATTTTTAGTGATAGTGTGCCGGGGCAAGCAGTTCAGGACCTAAATGGTCCACCCCCTTCCCTACCGTTGATGCTGAGCTGGGCTGCTGTTTGAGTTCAAATCAGCTATTCATTGAGACGCAATAAATTATATGGCGGAATGCATAAATTCCAGTTAGCGCATATTGCCAGCGCGGGGGTGGCTATTTTTACACACCAAACTTCCAAGTTTGATCGCAGGAGCAGGGCTTGTACCCCTGGCAAAAGCAGAAATGGAGCTCATGGCTTGTGCCATTTTAATTTAATGACGTCTGGCCTGACAGGGCCGTGCTGGCTGGTCCATGCTCAGCTCCAATAACTCAGGGGATTACTCATCTATCTAATGGATAAGTACGCACCATGGATGGCTAATCTAACCAGTAAAAATAAAAAGTGCATGAAGAGGCAATAAACGCTTGTGACACTCGCACCACGACCCCTGATTCGAATCCATTCATCCGGACCTGGTTGCACTCTCTTCGGGCTGGTGCACCAAAAAAGGTCGGGTGATTGTCGTGCGATCCACAGTCATGAGGGCCAACCCCTAAGGCGCAGAGGGAGATGCTAAAGACATGCTAAAGACTTAGAAAAATATCCTAAAGACTCATTCAAATGCTAAAAGTGCATGCACAGGCATGAATATAAATCAATATAGATCGAAATTCCGGTGACTGGAGGGGTGCGGTTTGGAGGCCAAAAAACAGCCATAACTTCCCAGCTTTATTGACACTTCTTGTAAGGCAATAAATCTGGATCCTCTTTCCCTGCAAGCGTTGAAGGCCAGTGGCAAGACAGAATCAAATGTACTTATAGCCTGCACTCGCATTAATTCAGTTGAGAAAAATACGTCGAAACGTGGCCGAGTGCAGTTCTGTGACGGATGGGGAGTCTCCAACTGGCTGGATTCATTGTCTATGGCCGAGTGCAGTTCTGTGGCGGATGGGGAGATGAACTCTAGGAAGAATAAGAAGAATGATAGATCAAGAATAGGATGGATTGCTAGTCTAGTCGTTACGCCAGGTAGATACCGGTTAATCTTTAACTGTTTCGGTATTGGGAACTGCAAATGTGGTAAACATTGCAATTGTTGACTCTGCTCAACTGTCACTCCGCATCCTGGAGTGGATAAGTGTGCTCAAGACCAGCATTGAGTGCTCAAGCTCAGCGGGCTACAATAGGGCCTCCTATTTACTCAAAGAAAACAAGAAAACTCCATTTTGTACTCACGAGTCAGCCTGGATACTCTCTGTGGAAGTTGGGTGAAGTCGGTTTTCTCCAACTGTCAAACTTGTTGGTGCAGGCAGCCGAGCTGTAAAGCTGTCAGCTGCCACAACCGACTCTTTCAGAACGCGACGCCCACATGTCCTGTTCGGCATAAGTACTGCTTTTGAGACACCAAAATCATCAGCTGTTAGACACAGCCATGATTCTCTGTTAGACACGACATTAAACAGCTGTTAGACATGACATTAAGCAACTGTTAGACACGACATTAAGCAACTGTTAGACACTACATTAAGCAACTGTTAGACACTAAATTAAGCTACTGTTAGACACGACATTAAAAAAACTGTTAGACACGACATTAAGCAACTGTTAGACACGACATTAAAGCAACTGTTAGACACGACATTAAGCAACTGTTAGACACGACATTAAGCAACTGTTAGACACGACATTAAGCAACTGTTAGACACGACATTAAGCAACTGTTAGACACGACATTAAAGCAACTGTTAGACACGACATTAAGCAACTGTTAGACACTACATTAAGCAACTGTTAGACACGACATTAAGCAACTGTTAGACACTACATTAAGCAACTGTTAGACACGACATTAAAGCAACTGTTAGACACGACATTAAGCAACTGTTAGACACGACATTAAAGCAACTGTTAGACACTACATTAAGCAACTGTTAGACACGACATTAAGCAACTGTTAGACACGACATTAAGCAACTGTTAGACACGACATTAAGCAACTGTTAGACACGACATTAAAGCAACTGTTAGACACGACATTAAGCAACTGTTAGACACTACATTAAGCAACTGTTAGACACGACATTAAGCAACTGTTAGACACGACATTAAGCAACTGTTAGACACGACATTAAAGCAACTGTTAGACACGACATTAAAGCAACTGTTAGACACTACATTAAGCAACTGTTAGACACGACATTAAAGCAACTGTTAGACACGACATTAAAGCAACTGTTAGACACGACATTAAAGCAACTGTTAGACACGACATTAAGCAACTGTTAGACACGACATTAAGCAACTGTTAGACACGACATTAAAGCAACTGTTAGACACTACATTAAGCAACTGTTAGACACGACATTAAAGCAACTGTTAGACACGACATTAAGCAACTGTTAGACACGACATTAAGCAACTGTTAGACACGACATTAAGCAACTGTTAGACACGACATTAAGCAACTGTTAGACACGACATTAAAGCAACTGTTAGACACGACATTAAGCAACTGTTAGACACTACATTAAGCAACTGTTAGACACGACATTAAGCAACTGTTAGACACGACATTAAGCAACTGTTAGACACGACATTAAAGCAACTGTTAGACACGACATTAAAGCAACTGTTAGACACGACATTAAGCAACTGTTAGACACTACATTAAGCAACTGTTAGACACTACATTAAGCAACTGTTAGACACTACATTAAGCAACTGTTAGACACGACATTAAAGCAACTGTTAGACACGACATTAAGCAACTGTTAGACACGACATTAAGCAACTGTTAGACACGACATTAAGCAACTGTTAGACACGACATTAAAGCAACTGTTAGACACGACATTAAAGCAACTGTTAGACACGACATTAAGCAACTGTTAGACACTACATTAAGCAACTGTTAGACACTACATTAAGCAACTGTTAGACACGACATTAAAGCAACTGTTAGACACTACATTAAGCAACTGTTAGACACGACATTAAGCAACTGTTAGACAAGAAATTAAAGCAACTGTTAGACACGACATTAAGCAACTGTTAGACACGACATTAAGCAACTGTTAGACACTACATTAAGCAACTGTTAGACACGACATTAAGCAACTGTTAGACACGACATTAAAGCAACTGTTAGACACTACATTAAGCAACTGTTAGACACGACATTAAGCAACTGTTAGACACGACATTAAGCAACTGTTAGACACTACATTAAGCAACTGTTAGACACGACATTAAGCAACTGTTAGACACGACATTAAAGCAACTGTTAGACACGACATTAAGCAACTGTTAGACACGACATTAAGCAACTGTTAGACACGACATTAAGCAACTGTTAGACACTACATTAAGCAACTGTTAGACACTACATTAAGCAACTGTTAGACACGACATTAAAGCAACTGTTAGACACGACATTAAAGCAACTGTTAGACACGACATTAAGCAACTGTTAGACACTACATTAAGCAACTGTTAGACACTACATTAAGCAACTGTTAGACACGACATTAAAGCAACTGTTAGACACTACATTAAGCAACTGTTAGACACGACATTAAGCAACTGTTAGACACGACATTAAGCAACTGTTAGACACGACATTAAAGCAACTGTTAGACACTACATTAAGCAACTGTTAGACACGACATTAAGCAACTGTTAGACAAGAAATTAAAGCAACTGTTAGACACGCATCGCCAATCATTGAAACAACAAAAGCAGCAAAAAATCAAGATGTTGCATTTACACACAAGAGGAAAGTACATTTGCAAATTCGTTGCAAATTTGCACTCCCTCTGCCAAGAAAGTTCGGTGAAACTCTAATTGTTCTGACCAATCGTTAAACATATCCCCATTAGCAGATCCCCATTCGCTCCTGTCACACGTATCCCTTCAACTCGCGGTCGTCTTCAGATTTCGCCCGCACGCCGCCAAGACCGCACAAGCAAAATAAGGGAAAGCAAAGCCGCTGCACAAGGTGGAGGCCGGCGCCCCGGCAAATGCAGGGCCGCCTCCGTTCGGATTTCTGCAACTGGAAACAGAAAATCAAATTAATTGCCTTTTCCGTCCGCACGGGCTTGGGGGCTGACAAAATATTGCTATAATACGCTGATCTGCGGAGGCACAAATGCATCCCCACAGACTGCAGTGCAGGCTGCACTTGAATTGGCCTTCAATGCATGCGAATGTTTATACACCGAACATCGGCATGGCACAGCTCGCACAGTAATGCTCCGACTCGAGGAATTATGCTGCTTCATGCAGGACCACAGCCAACAGTAGCTGACTGAAACAAAATAAAGCCAAAATAAACATTTAGCTCAGCTGTATTGATCACAGTGACAAGCCATCAGTGACAATCCAACTGTGACAATCCAACTGTGACAATCCATCTGTGACAAGCCAACAGTGACAATCCTTCTGTGACAATCCATCTGTGACAATCAAACTGTGACAATCCAACTGTGACAATCCATCAGTGACAATCCAACAGTGACAATCCTTCTGTGACAATCCATCTGTGACAATCAAACTGTGACAATCCAACTGTGACAATCCATCAGTGACAATCCAACAGTGACAATCCATCAGTGACAATCCAACAGTGACAATCCATCAGTGACAATCAAACTGTGACAATCCAACAGTGACAATCCAACAGTGACAATCCATCAGTGACAATCCAACAGTGACAATCCATCAGTGACAATCAAACTGTGACAATCCAACAGTGACAATCCAACAGTGACAATCCAACAGTGACAATCCAACAGTGACAATCCAACAGTGACAATCCATCAGTGACAATCCAACAGTGACAATCCATCAGTGACAATCCAACAGTGACAATCCAACAGTGACAAGCCAACAGTGACAATCCAACAGTGACAAGCCAACAGTGACAATCCAACAGTGACAATCCAACAGTGACAATCCAACAGTGACAATCCAACAGTGACAATCCATCAGTGACAATCCAACAGTGACAATCCATCAGTGACAATCCAACAGTGACAATCCAACAGTGACAAGCCAACAGTGACAATCCAACAGTGACAAGCCAACAGTGACAATCCAACAGTGACAATCCAACAGTGACAATCCAACAGTGACAATCCAACAGTGACAATCCAACAGTGTGGATTGTCCACAATCCTCAGTTAAATAAAATTGGAAGGACAGATGTATATGATAAGCTAAACGCTCCAAATACTCTACTCGGCAGTAGAGAACACGGTAATTCTATTATTTCTTTATTTCCCGACGTGCGCTAAACCCTGGCTATAATTATCTAAATTAAATTTATCCGAGCAATTAGAATGCGAGTGCCCAATATCTGTGATTGCTTTGAACCCTGGCAGAAAAATAATCAACTGGGTCCAAATTAATTTGCCATATTTGAGAGAGCAGAAATCCACTTTTGAGATGAATTAATTCCTTTTTACGGAATTGCCAAGTACAGAAATCAGAGAGCCACGCGGGGGCCCTCAGCGACTCATTCAATTTTGCCAATTAACTCCAAACTTTTGATTGACAGTTCTTCTAAGTGAGAGTTAAGTGGCTGAGGCAGCCGAGTGACTTAGAACGCCGAGAACACTTCAATAAAACACTCGCTCAATTATAGTCGCTTAATGGGGAGAATTACGGCCTGTCGATCCGCTTGAAATTTATGCAGAGCCAAATATTCACCTGGTCTGCTGCTGCTCTGACATACTGTTAAGGTACCTGCGGCACCCACTCCAGCATGGCACTCTTTTCTAGCACTCTTTCTAGCACTCTGTCTAGCACTCTTTTCTAGCACTCTTTGTAGCACTCTTTCTAGCACTCTTTCTAGCACTCTTTCTAGCACTCTTTCTAGCTCTCCTTTCTACATGTTGAGATCTAGAGGAAGTATGATCTATAGATCAATAGAAAGCATGATCTAGAGATTCAAGATCTAAAGGAAGCATGATCTAGAGATCTAAAGGCAGCATGATCCAGAGATTCAAGATCTAAAGGAAGCATGATCTAGAGATCTAAAGGCAGCATGATCTAGAGATTCAGAGATCTAAAGGCAGCATGATCTAGAGATTCAGAGATCTAGAGCACTCCTTTGTAGCACTCTTTTCTAGCACTCTTTCTAGCACTCTTTTCTAGCACTCTTTCTAGCACTCTTTCTAGCACTCTTTCTAGCACTCTTTTCTAGCACTCCTCTCTACATGTAGAGATCTAGAGGAAGCATGATCTATAGATCAATAGAAAGCATGATCTAGAGATTCAGAGATCTAAAGGAAGCATGATCTAGAGATCTAAAGGCAGCATGATCTAGAGATTCAGAGATCTAAAGGCAGCATGATCTAGAGATCTAAAGGCAGCATGATCTAGAGATTCAGAGATCTAGACCACTCCTTTCTAGCACTCCCTTCAATTACTTCTTTTTCTATGCTGCAAAGAATTTTTAAAAGTGAGCAATCCAGACTTTGCTTTTTAGATTGCCAAGCTCCATTTTATGCTGAGCTCACTTGATCCCGATAGATGAGCAAACAGACAGAGCCCCAGCCTCCACCCTGCAAGACAACAGTTTAAGTGTCACTGTAATCGCAAACCCGAAGCAGATCTCACAATCGCAAAGCAACTGTTGATATCGAAATCGAAATCTGTCCATTATTCTCAAAACACGTTCTCATTTTCCATTCACATGTTTTCCCATACGCTCGTAGCACTCTACAGCTGTTCTGTTTTCTTGAGTTTATGCAGCTCATGCCTCATCCACCCTAAGCTGCACGTGAGCACACAATACCCCCAAGAGCACACTTCGCCAAAATCAACAGCTGTTATAGTTCTGTTTGACTGCCTTCACTTGCCGGGCAAGAACTCCTCAACAGCTCGGGCGAGGGGGGGGGGCTACTTACACGGGGCTAAGCCGCGTCACCCTCCACTTTCACACGGGCTGGGCCGGGCACTTGCACACCTGTGGTACAGGCAGCTCAGTGCTTGGAGTTTTACTGAAATTTGAGTGGGGGGGGGCGACTGCTCTGCTTGCCAAATAAAACCATGTGCATGTTAGGATTTCCTTAGTTTATCGAGTTTACCTTGCACTGGTAGTTATAGGCCTTTAGATGCCTGCTTTCCTCCTGTATACAACTCTAGATCACCTTTTCTTCCAGACGTCTAGGTCCATTTCCTTGATATCTGGATCTCTAGATTTCTCCAGATCAAGACTGAGTTTCTCCCTTGCGTAACCACCGGATCGCTTGATCTCTGTATCGAGTTTCTGTCTAGATCTCTAGATCGTACTTGCTCTTGATCTCTAGATCATGCTTCCTCTTGATTTCTAGATCATGCTTCCTCTAGATCTCTAGATCATGCTTAATCTAGATCTCTAAATCATGCTTCCTCTAGATCTCTAGATCATGCTTCCTCTAGATCTCTAAATCATGCTTCCTCTAGATCTCTAAATCATGCTTCCTCTTGATCTCTAGATCATGCTTCCTTTAGATCTCTAAATCATGCTTCGTCTAGATCTCTAAATCATGCTTCCTCTAGATCTCTAGATCATGCTTCCTCTAGATCTCTAGATCATGCTTCCTCTAGATCTCTAAATCATGCTTCCTCTAGATCTCTAGATCATGCTTCCTCTAGATCTCTAGATCATGCTTCCTCTAGATCTCTAAATCATGCTTCCTCTAGATCTCTAGATCATGCTTCCTCTAGATCTCTAGATCATGCTTCCTCTTGATTTCTAGATCATGCTTCGTCTAGATCTCTAAATCATGCTTCGTCTAGATCTCTAAATCATGCTTCCTCTAGATCTCTAAATCATGCTTCCTCTTGATCTCTAGATCATGCTTCCTTTAGATCTCTAAATCATGCTTCGTCTAGATCTCTAAATCATGCTTCCTCTAGATCTCTAGATCATGCTTAATCTAGATCTCTAAATCATGCTTCGTCTAGATCTCTAAATCATGCTTCGTCTAGATCTCTAAATCATGCTTCCTCTAGATCTCTAGATCATGCTTCCTCTTGATCTCTAGATCATGCTTCCTTTAGATCTCTAAATCATGCTTCGTCTAGATCTCTAAATCATGCTTCCTCTAGATCTCTAGATCATGCTTCCTCTAGATCTCTAGATCATGCTTCCTCTAGATCTCTAAATCATGCTTCCTCTAGATCTCTAGATCATGCTTCCTCTAGATCTCTAGATCATGCTTCCTCTAGATCTCTAAATCATGCTTCCTCTAGATCTCTAGATCATGCTTCCTCTAGATCTCTAGATCATGCTTCCTCTAGATCTCTAGATCATGCTTCCTCTTGATTTCTAGATCATGCTTCCTCTTGATTTCTAGATCATGCTTCCTCTAGATCTCTAGATCATGCTTCCTCTAGATCTCTAGATCATGCTTCCTCTTGATTTCTAGATCATGCTTCCTCTAGATCTCTAGATCATGCTTCCTCTAGATCTCTAGATCATGCTTCCTCTAGATCTCTAAATAATGCTTCCTCTAGATTTCTAGATCATGCTTCCTCTTGATTTCTAGATCATGCTTCCTCTTGATTTCTAGATCATGCTTCCTCTTGATTTCTAGATCATGCTTCCTCTAGATCTCTAGATCATGCTTCCTCTAGATCTCTAGATCATGCTTCCTCTTGATTTCTAGATCATGCTTCCTCTTGATCTCTAGATCATGCTTCCTCTAGATCTCTAGATCATGCTTCCTCTAGATCTCTAGATCATGCTTCCTCTTGATTTCTAGATCATGCTTCCTCTAGATCTCTAAATCATGCTTCCTCTTGATTTCTAGATCATGCTTCCTCTTGATCTCTAGATCATGCTTCCTCTAGATCTCTAGATCATGCTTCCTCTAGATCTCTAGATCATGCTTCCTCTTGATTTCTAGATCATGCTTCCTCTAGATCTCTAGATCATGCTTCCTCTTGATCTCTAGATCATGCTTCCTCTTGATCTCTAGATCATGCTTCCTCTTGATCTCTAGATCATGCTTCCTCTAGATCTCTAAATCATGCTTCCTCTAGATCTCTAAATCATGCTTCCTCTTGATCTCTAGATCATGCTTCCTCTTGATCTCTAGATCATGCTTCCTCTTGATCTCTAAATCATGCTTCCTCTAGATCTCTAGATCATGCTTCCTCTAGATCTCTAGATCATGCTTCCTCTTGATTTCTAGATCATGCTTCCTTTAGATCTCTAAATCATGCTTCGTCTAGATCTCTAAATAATGCTTCCTCTAGATCTCTAGATCATGCTTCCTCTAGATCTCTAGATCATGCTTCCTCTAGATCTCTAAATCATGCTTCCTCTAGATCTCTAGATCATGCTTCCTCTAGATCTCTAGATCATGCTTCCTCTTGATTTCTAGATCATGCTTCGTCTAGATCTCTAAATCATGCTTCCTCTAGATCTCTAGATCATGCTTCCTCTAGATCTCTAGATCATGCTTCCTCTTGATTTCTAGATCATGCTTCCTTTAGATCTCTAAATCATGCTTCGTCTAGATCTCTAAATCATGCTTCCTCTAGATCTCTAGATCATGCTTAATCTAGATCTCTAAATCATGCTTCGTCTAGATCTCTAAATCATGCTTCGTCTAGATCTCTAAATCATGCTTCCTCTAGATCTCTAGATCATGCTTCCTCTTGATCTCTAGATCATGCTTCCTTTAGATCTCTAAATCATGCTTCGTCTAGATCTCTAAATCATGCTTCCTCTAGATCTCTAGATCATGCTTCCTCTAGATCTCTAGATCATGCTTCCTCTAGATCTCTAAATCATGCTTCCTCTAGATCTCTAGATCATGCTTCCTCTAGATCTCTAGATCATGCTTCCTCTAGATCTCTAAATCATGCTTCCTCTAGATCTCTAGATCATGCTTCCTCTAGATCTCTAGATCATGCTTCCTCTAGATCTCTAGATCATGCTTCCTCTTGATTTCTAGATCATGCTTCCTCTTGATTTCTAGATCATGCTTCCTCTAGATCTCTAGATCATGCTTCCTCTAGATCTCTAGATCATGCTTCCTCTTGATTTCTAGATCATGCTTCCTCTAGATCTCTAGATCATGCTTCCTCTAGATCTCTAGATCATGCTTCCTCTAGATCTCTAAATAATGCTTCCTCTAGATTTCTAGATCATGCTTCCTCTTGATTTCTAGATCATGCTTCCTCTTGATTTCTAGATCATGCTTCCTCTTGATTTCTAGATCATGCTTCCTCTAGATCTCTAGATCATGCTTCCTCTAGATCTCTAGATCATGCTTCCTCTTGATTTCTAGATCATGCTTCCTCTTGATCTCTAGATCATGCTTCCTCTAGATCTCTAGATCATGCTTCCTCTAGATCTCTAGATCATGCTTCCTCTTGATTTCTAGATCATGCTTCCTCTAGATCTCTAAATCATGCTTCCTCTTGATTTCTAGATCATGCTTCCTCTTGATCTCTAGATCATGCTTCCTCTAGATCTCTAGATCATGCTTCCTCTAGATCTCTAGATCATGCTTCCTCTTGATTTCTAGATCATGCTTCCTCTAGATCTCTAGATCATGCTTCCTCTTGATCTCTAGATCATGCTTCCTCTTGATCTCTAGATCATGCTTCCTCTTGATCTCTAGATCATGCTTCCTCTAGATCTCTAAATCATGCTTCCTCTAGATCTCTAAATCATGCTTCCTCTTGATCTCTAGATCATGCTTCCTCTTGATCTCTAGATCATGCTTCCTCTTGATCTCTAAATCATGCTTCCTCTAGATCTCTAGATCATGCTTCCTCTAGATCTCTAGATCATGCTTCCTCTTGATTTCTAGATCATGCTTCCTTTAGATCTCTAAATCATGCTTCGTCTAGATCTCTAAATAATGCTTCCTCTAGATCTCTAGATCATGCTTCCTCTAGATCTCTAGATCATGCTTCCTCTAGATCTCTAAATCATGCTTCCTCTAGATCTCTAGATCATGCTTCCTCTAGATCTCTAGATCATGCTTCCTCTTGATTTCTAGATCATGCTTCGTCTAGATCTCTAAATCATGCTTCCTCTAGATCTCTAGATCATGCTTCCTCTAGATCTCTAGATCATGCTTCCTCTTGATTTCTAGATCATGCTTCGTCTAGATCTCTAAATCATGCTTCCTCTAGATCTCTAAATCATGCTTCCTCTAGATCTCTAGATCATGCTTCCTCTTGATTTCTAGATCATGCTTCCTCTTGATTTCTAGATCATGCTTCCTCTAGATCTCTAAATCATGCTTCCTCTAGATCTCTAGATCATGCTTCCTCTAGATCTCTAGATCATGCTTCCTCTAGATCTCTAGATCATGCTTCCTCTTGATTCTAGATCATGCTTCCTCTTGATTTCTAGATCATGCTTCGTCTAGATCTCTAAATCATGCTTCCTCTAGATCTCTAGATCATGCTTCCTCTAGATCTCTAGATCATGCTTCCTCTAGATCTCTAGATCATGCTTCCTCTTGATTTCTAGATCATGCTTCCTCTAGATCTCTAAATCATGCTTCCTCTAGATCTCTAGATCATGCTTCCTCTAGATCTCTAGATCATGCTTCCTCTTGATTTCTAGATCATGCTTCCTCTTGATTTCTAGATCATGCTTCGTCTAGATCTCTAAATCATGCTTCCTCTAGATCTCTAGATCATGCTTCCTCTAGATCTCTAGATCATGCTTCCTCTAGATCTCTAAATCATGCTTCCTCTTGATTTCTAGATCATGCTTCCTCTAGATCTCTAGATCATGCTTCCTCTAGATCTCTAGATCATGCTTCCTCTTGATTTCTAGATCATGCTTCCTCTAGATCTCTAGATCATGCTTCCTCTTGATTTCTAGATCATGCTTCCTCTAGATCTCTAGATCATGCTTCCTCTAGATCTCTAAATCATGCTTCCTCTTGATTTCTAGATCATGCTTCCTCTAGATCTCTAGATCATGCTTCCTCTTGATTTCTAGATCATGCTTCCTCTTGATTTCTAGATCATGCTTCGTCTAGATCTCTAAATCATGCTTCCTCTAGATCTCTAGATCATGCTTCCTCTTGATTTCTAGATCATGCTTCCTCTAGATCTCTAGATCATGCTTCCTCTAGATCTCTAGATCATGCTTCCTCTTGATTTCTAGATCATGCTTCCTCTAGATCTCTAGATCATGCTTCCTCTAGATCTCTAAATCATGCTTCCTCTTGATTTCTAGATCATGCTTCCTCTAGATCTCTAGATCATGCTTCGTCTAGATCTCTAAATCATGCTTCCTCTAGATCTCTAAATCATGCTTCCTCTAGATCTCTAGATCATGCTTCCTCTTGATTTCTAGATCATGCTTCCTCTAGATCTCTAGATCATGCTTCCTCTAGATCTCTAAATCATGCTTCCTCTTGATTTCTAGATCATGCTTCCTCTAGATCTCTAGATCATGCTTCCTCTAGATCTCTAAATCATGCTTCCTCTAGATCTCTAGATCATGCTTCCTCTAGATCTCTAGATCATGCTTCCTCTTGATTTCTAGATCATGCTTCCTCTAGATCTCTAGATCATGCTTCCTCTTGATTTCTAGATCATGCTTCCTCTAGATCTCTAGATCATGCTTCCTCTTGATTTCTAGATCATGCTTCCTCTTGATTTCTAGATCATGCTTCCTCTAGATCTCTAGATCATGCTTCCTCTTGATTTCTAGATCATGCTTCCTCTTGATTTCTAGATCATGCTTCCTCTAGATCTCTAGATCATGCTTCCTCTTGATTTCTAGATCATGCTTCCTCTTGATTTCTAGATCATGCTTCCTCTAGATCTCTAGATCATGCTTCCTCTTGATTTCTAGATCATGCTTCCTCTTGATTTCTAGATCATGCTTCCTCTTGATTTCTAGATCATGCTTCCTCTAGATCTCTAAATCATGCTTCCTCTTGATTTCTAGATCATGCTTCTTCTAGATCTGTAGATCAGCAGTAATCAGTAAGCTGTAACAGCAATATCTAAAACACCGAGTTCAACTCTGAGCTCGCCATAATCGCAAATATTACGCAATGATGTCTAATAAATAATGGTCATGTAACCCCCATCATTCCGCTCTGCAGTTTATACAACCCAGGGCATAAAAAAGTGACTGACTGTGTAATTAGGCGAAATGTTTTGATATGCCCAAGCTAGTCAAATTGGGCCGTATCAGGCTGGGCGGGTTTAGCACAGCCCATGCCTACCGCCCCCCCCCAGCTGACGAAATTAAAGTGCATAAATTATTAAGTAGAGAAACCTGCAGGGAGGGACTCAGCAATAAAGTTAAAATCGCTTAAGCCGCCCCTCCGGCTAAATAAATTAAATGCTAAATAATTGACAAGTTAGCTAAATCAGCTGCTGAGGGCGGCAGTTGAGCGCGGGGGCTGCCCGCCCAAAGCCAAACAATGTATGCAAAAACAAAACACGCCTCGGCAAGGGGAGAGGAGGGTATTAATTAAATTTTTCTGTCCACAACAGCACGCGTTCTTATTTGAGTCTGGCTTTTTATAGCTGTCAGTTTTTGCCAGGACCTCTTTTGCTGCCCACCCGGACTGGAAGCCGGCACTTGACAATGCTGCTTCTCTAGCTCTGGGGTCAGCGAACGTTTCTCTTGTCTCTTCTCTCCTCTCCACTCTCCTCTCTCCCCTCTGGTCTCTCTTCCCTACTCTCTCCTCTTTCCTTTCTCCTCTCTCCTCTCTTCTCTCTCCCCTCTCATCTCTCCTCTCTCCCCTCTTCATTTTTGCCTCTTTCCTCCAGGAGATGTTTAAAGATCTTTAATATATCTTTAGCTGCCGCTCCTTGCTTAGCTGAATAAAAAAATTAAAGTTTAAATGTCTTCAAATTTTAGAGCGCAAGCTACCAGCTACGCTCGTATCTCTTGTAGTCTTGTTTGAACAATTTGGAAGGCCTCCTTATATTGTACCGCTTTCCAATCCAGACATCCAAGGCATCCAACCGTCCCTGAATATTGTAAACATTTCTACCACTCGTACTACTAGACCGGACTATACTACTGACCTACCGGCTCGCGGAGTGGGACAATTAATTATTTTTAATTAAATTGCAGCCTCTCGCATGGGGGGACGGGCGGCGCGCGGCAAATCAAAAGTTTTAAAAAGAATTGCCCCACTCAGCTTGATGGGGGCTGGGGCTTCAATTTATTTAATGCGCACGGCTGCGGCCCGCCCTATCTGCGCTGATATACTTTGTGATTGTGATTGCACGGGCTGGGGGGGGGGGGGGGGTTGAAGCCGAAGGCAATTGTTTTAATTGCAAATCTGGCCCGGGCCGCGCGGCTCTCAAATCCGACTCTGGAGACGACACGGCACCGGCCACTACTTAGCTGAATTGCCTGTGGTCCGCCTCATTACTGCTAATTAGCAGGTAGAAGATTGATGCATGGTTGGTGGGCGACGGAGAGTCTCGAAAACTTATCGCTACTCAGAGTGGGGGGGGGAATGTCTGCATTAAGAGATCTCATGGGAGAGAGAATCTCAAGTTGGTGCCTCGGAATGAGGATCTATGAGGTTTTTCTCAGTAAGGGAGAATCTCGGTGGAGAATGTAGAGAGAGAACCTGAAGCGGAAATTCCAGGGGGAGAATTCTGGGGAGGAGAATTTCTATAGGCGAAAATTTCTATGGCTGGGGGCTTCTATGGGGGGAGAATTCTAATGGCAGGGAGAATTTCTATGAGGGAGAATTTCTATGAGTGGGGTCTCTATGGGGGATTTCTATGGGTGGGGGTTTCTATGGGGATTTCTATGGGGAGATTTCTATGGGTGGGGGTTTCTATGGGGGATTTCTATGGGTGGGGTCTCTATGGGGATTTCTATGGGGGATTTCTATGGGTGGGGGTTTCTATGGGGGATTTCTATGGGTGGGGGTCTCTATGGGGATTTCTATGGGGGATTTCTATGGGTGGGGGTTTCTATGAGGGGTGATTTCTAATAACAAGGGAGAATTTCTATGGGGGATATTTTTGTGGGGAAAGAATCAGAGAAGAGTCTCGGACGAGAATCTCAAAGGTAAATCCCGTGGAGAATCTGGGGGGAGGGGAATCTCCAACGGAGAATCTCTGGTGCTGAGCGAATTTACCTTGAGTAGCAGTTGGGAATTCCAGAAGATTTCCAGAAACTCTCTCTCAGATGAGTCCCAGGTCCTCTCCCAGCTGAGCAACCAATGGGGCAGCGAGTCCCAGCTGGAATCTCAATTCCATTTTCCATGACTCGACTGCAAAAAGCAAGCAGAGAAAAATGCCAAATCTTTCGCGCTCTCTGCATCCACCTACCTTGGAAAAAATTAATTACGTTTCGAGTTTGCCAAACAATGTCGAGCACATTCAATTGAATAGAGTACCAGGCCTATACCCAGCAACAATCGCGGGCAGCCCTCCCTGCCTCCCAGATGGAAGAAATTGATGTTGGAATACAAAAGACAGCCAGAGAGAAAGATAGAATTAATTGCGCAGAAGGCAAAATTGAATTGCATTTTCATCTACGCATACACATAATTATTTATGCTTTTTTGCGCTCTGCACCCCTTTTGTCAGGCAGGCACGCGCGGCTGTCAGCTCGGCCTGACCGGCACAGCCCAGGCAAGAGGCATTAGCAATTAATTAATTTTCTTTCTTAATTGCTGCGCCAGTTTTTTGAACATTCAAGAAAAAATTGCGGCCATTGAGATTTTGAGTTTGAAGGCTCAGGCCAAGCTTGACAGCAAATGTCACGTCTTGCTTGTCCAGGCTGACCTGAGCCTTCTGCTGTTGCCTCTGCGCTCCGCACCCTTCTCGCCGACTTCACTCCATGCCTCCAGCTCTGAATACTGCAAGCCTCAGTCCCATTTCTACATTTACTCATCCATTTATGCTTTTTCCAAGTTCAAATCAGCTTTCAGGTTTCAGCTCGGAGAAGTTTATTAAATCCTGAATCGTCAGCACCTCTTGCACTGAGAAAGTCCCGGCTAACCTTCTCTTCCCCTCTCCCCTCTTCCCTCAATCCCTCTCTCCTCTCTTTATCCCCCTCTCCCCCTCTATCCCCTCTCTCCCCACTCTCCTCTCCCCTCTTTATCCCCTCTCTACCCTCTCTCCTCTCTCCTCTCTCCTCTGTCCTCTCTCCTCTCTTCTCTCTTCTCTCTCTCCTCTCTTTCCTCTCTACTCTCTCTCTCCCCTCTCCCCTCTCTATCCCCTCTCTACCCTCTCTCCTCTCTCCTCTCTCCTCTGTCCTCTCTCCTCTCTTCTCTCTTCTCTCTCTCCTCTCTTTCCTCTCTACTCTCTCTCTCCCCTCTCCCCTCTCTATCCCCTCTCTCCCCTCTCTCCTCTCTCCTCTCTCCTCTCTCCTCTCTCCTCTCTTCTCTCTTCTCTCTCTCCTCTCTTTCCTCTCTACTCTCTCTCTCTCCTCTCCCCTCTCTATCCCCTCTCTCCCCTCTCTCCTCTCTCCCATCTCCTCTCTCCTCTATTCCCTCTCTCCCCTCTCTCCCGTCTCTCCTCTCTCCTCTCTTACCTCTATTCTCTCTCTCCCCTGTCTCCCCTCTCTCCTCTATCCCATCTCTACCCTCTCTCCCCTCTCCCCATCGCAGCCCGGATACAGAGCAGCTCGATTGACTCCCCAGACTGTCACCAAGCAGCAGATTAATAAACAAGGCAAACGCATCACGGCCGCGATTTGTTTAATTATAACAAACAGTTTGCATGAAAAAGCCGGATAAATCCAAACAATCTACTGCAGGCTGTTTAGATGCTTAACTAATGCAGATATTATCTTTTAAAAAGGCCTGTTCAACATCACAGCGGCCAAGCAAATGTGCCTCTATCTGACTGTCAGGATCGCGCATTGCTTTTAGTCTGCAAAATCCGAATCCGTTGATTCCCAAATTCGACAGTTCCCTGAAGCTTTCATATGCCAAAATAGAATTACTGGAGTTGTATCCCACTGATATTGAACTCTTGAATATCGCGCTCCCGCCACCCAACACGACAGCGCCGTATCCCCTTAGGAAGTTGAGTCAGGAAAAAAATCCAAAAGCGACTTCCGCTGAATTGGCAAAGGCAATTAGGCACTTCCGGGCGCCGTCCTCAAAGTGGGAAGGGCTGGTTTGAGTGGGAGAATGAAAAATCGACCCGACCGACCCCCCCCCAGCCATCTCACTCCAGCGACTCAAGACTCTGCCTCCCACACTCTCAGCCCATTCTCTTCCCTAAAGACTTTTCTGTGCACGCCCGCCCTTCCTGAATTCTTGACATCGGAGGGGGGATTCAGGATGGATGCAAGGGGATTTTTATCCCACGCCGTAACCGTGCTGCAGAAAATTGCCCCCCCCCATCCCGCCTATGGTCCGCAGTTTGAATTTGAAGGCCACGAAAGACAACTTCATCTCATTTCTCCCTTGCCACCATGCCCGGTTCCGCATTGCGGATCCAATATCCCGGATGGGGAGGCTGCAGTGGCCGGGCTGACAGCTGTAACTAACACAAACACCGGGGGTGCCATTAGGGGTGCTGCGGCATACATATAATATATGATTGCCTGTTTGCTGTGAAAACAGGGGATTTGGGGTTGGCCGTTCGCAAATGCATTAACTTGGGCCGCGGCTCGCACAGCTCGCTCTCCCATATCTGCCCGACTCCCCTCTCCTTCCTTCGCCCCTCTATGAAGGCTGTGACGCATTTTCGACAATGCTAAAAGGCCTTTCGCCTGCTCTTAGGCCTCATGCTAATGCCAATCAAAGGCGTTCCGAGAGACCCCAATGCTAATGGGTTTTTAATCCGCTCTGCTTGAGTAATTAACAGGTTCCTCTCCTCCACTTCCCCCACTCTCTCTCTCCCTCGATTCCTCTCACACGCGGGGTGCTCACCGGCTCTGTTCGGATGCTTTAACCATTCTGCGGCGAGCTTTCAAGACCCTCTGCTTTTAAAAATATTGTTGGCTTTTTAACGACAGCAAAAACTTCATGTAGGTTTTGTCCCCAAAACTGACGTTTGGATGCGCGAGCGTCACAGAATAGTCACTGCGAGTGTCACTGGATAGTCACTGAATAGTCACTGAATAGTCACTGAATAGTCACTGAATAGTCACTGAATAGTCACTGAATAGTCACTGCGAGTGTCATTGGATGGCCACTGAATAGTCACTGAATAGTCACTGAATAGTCACTGGTAGTGTCACTGAGACAATGTCCTGGTGCAGATGAGTAAATTGGCTCCAAACGCGAATTCTCACTGCACCATCGCCGTGTGTGGGTGGATTCTTTGCAGCAGATTATTCGGCAATTAAGGCCATTTGAGAACAAACCAGAGTAAGTGAACAAATTTTGTTGGGTCAATAAAGTGTGAAATGCGAGAACTGTGAGAGAGTGGGAGCAGATGAGAGGGTAGAATATCGAGGACGCATGCAGGAGTGCGATAAATGGAGTTAATCATAGAAGAGACTGATGGCAGATGGCGGGAAAGAGAGAGAAGAGAGGAGAGGAGAGAAGATTAGAGAAAAGGAGAATAGAGTAAAGTGTGGAGAGGAAGGCAGAGACCAGAGAGTGACTTGTGCTAACGTTGTATTGTTGAACAGGGGCATGAGCAGGAGCTCGGCTGAATCGCAGGTGGACTCACAGGCTGATTGTGTGACTGCTAGCTATAGTAGATATTAGCGAGCTCCACCCCTGTCATCAGTCTGCTCTGGGTCTCGCATTTTCTCTCCCTTACTCTCTAATTAGCGTTTGTCTTCTGGTAAATATTATCACACTGCACACACTGCAGAGTTAGTTACATGGGGTAAAAGGCAAGGTTGAGACTGACTGAATTGCCTTCCTCTTCTGCTAAAGAGCCTTGCACTGCGGGTCAGTACTCGTCCCCGAGAGTGGACTCAATACAAATTGGATTAGCCAATTAATAAAGAAAGGGTGAAAGGAAAGCTAATTAAACAATCAATTAGTCGCGTTGCAGATTGCTTAAATACAGCTTTATTAAGCCTGCAAGAAATTGCTGTCTGGTAAAACCAGTTTGCTTGAACTTTATTGTAAAGCAAACAAGATGAGGGATGGCTAATGGCTATTTTTGAAAGTTTTTGTTCGACTGGAACGATATACATGTGAAGTTCTTTGAAAAAGTTATTTGTTGGCTGGGCTTTGCTATCGGAGAGGGTTTCGGGTAGTGGACTGTGTAATGGTCATATCGGACAGGGGTTTGGTGTGCCTGTTATGTGCTAGCGTCGTAAATGGGGTGACTGGGCTGTGCACAAGGCCTTATCAAGGAGTTTGCGGTTGGTTGTGTTGTGCTACGGTCTTATCGGGGAGCAGTTTGGGTGGCTATGTTGTGCTAGGATCTTATCAGGGAGGAGTTTGAGGGTGGCTGTGTTGTGCTAGCGTCTTATAGGAGAGGGGTTTGGGGTGGCTGTGTTGTGCTAGGATCTTATCGGGGAGGAGTTTGAGGGTGGCTGTGTTGTGCTAGCGTCTTATCGGAGAGGGGTTTGGGGTGGCTGTGTTGTGCTAGGGTCTTATCGGGCAGGGGATTTGGGTAGCTATGCTGTGCTAGGGTATTATCGGCTAAGGGGTTTGGGGTGGCTGTGTTGTGCTAGATTGATTGTATGGCTCTTCAATGGCCATTATCAACAACTAAAATAACATTTAGTGCAAGAAAAAATGTTTTCATCCAATCTGAAATTCAAT
Organism: Macrostomum lignano; assembly: GCA_002269645.1. Taxonomy (NCBI): domain Eukaryota; kingdom Metazoa; phylum Platyhelminthes; family Macrostomidae; genus Macrostomum; species Macrostomum lignano. The sequence continues at coordinate 390,072 of NIVC01000326.1, forward strand.
CGCGATTCGCTACTGTATTTGTGTATTTGCTCTAATAACATGTTAATGAGCGAAGAAAATAATGCGCAACAAGTTTGCGAGGCTCGAAAGCTCAAAAAGATGATTATTAATCTGAAATTTCCCTTGCAAATTTACCAATTGAAACGCGATATTGCGAAAAACAGGCAACTAATAAATGATCGATGTAGAAGAGGAAACATATTTTATCTTTTTACATCAACTAGGCAGAGCATGCCAAAAAAGACAAAACAATGAGTTTACGTACGTTGTATTCATAAAACACGAATTACGCCTTGTACTAAACCGATTTTTTTATAAATTTAGACCTACATAATTAGCACAAAGTCAACACGAACAAATATATGTACAGATAGGACAAGCTCCTTGCGCCTCGAGCGAACAGAGTTAACAAAGGAGGCAAATTATAAGGAGAATTTAATTGGTAAGAATAAGACAATTAACAGCTTCGGTACAAGGGTTTTGAGTCCATTGTGTACATGGCGAGTGGTGGAGATACAGTGTACGGTATACAAAATCTTACAGTAAGCTTTATCGGGGAATGAAGTGCTCTTAGCAAAGTCAACAATCACTTTCAAAAAGCGCATTTTCAGTCAGTTTTTGCTCTCTGATTGGCCCACGCCAAGCCTTTATCGTGCTGCAGCCTGCTATGGCGTGCATGACAGGGTGGGCTTCAGTCCGCCTTTTTTGAGAGGTGAATCTGACTCAGTGCGGGAACAGTAGACTAGCAAACTGACTGCAATTGCCCGCTCTGATTGGCTGCTGACTGCTGCTGTTGTTGTTGTTGCTGTTGTTGCTGTTGTTGTTGTTTCTGCGTTGGCTGCTTTTTCTTGCCGCCGCCACGCTTGTTGCCGGTTGTCGCTTGCCCAGCCGGCTGCTGCTGCTGCTGTGCGCCAAAAACCTTGGGGAAGTCACCCTCGCAGACTGGCAGGCCGTTGGCGATGGCGTAGCGGTCCCCCGGCTGCAGCTGCGAGTGGCAGTGCGAGCAGACAAAGCAATTCACGTGGTAAACTTTGTTGTGGGATCGCAGCACGAACTCAGTGGCGGAAATGGGCGACGAGCAGCCGAAGCAGGTGCCTTGGCTGCCGAACATCCTGAAGAATCGATGAGGTTGTGCGTTGGTTGATTTTACAAGCGTCTGAGGGGATTGGTTTGGAGTGGCTGTTTTGTGTTAGGGTCTTATCGGGGAGGGGTTTGGGTGGCTGTGTTGTGTTAGGGTCTTATCGGGGAGGGGTTTGGAGTGGCTGTGTTGTGTTAGGATCTTATCGGGGAGGGGTTTGGGTGGCTGTGTTGTGTTAGGGTCTTATCGGGGAGGGGTTTGGAGTGGCTGTGTTGTGTTAGGGTCTTATCGGGGAGGGGTTTGGGGTGGCTGTGTTGTGTTAGGATCTTATCGGGGAGGGGTTTGGGGTGGCTGTGTTGTGTTAGGATCTTATCGGGGAGGGGTTTGGGTGGCTGTGTTGTGTTAGGGTCTTATCGGGGAGGGGTTTGGAGTGGCTGTGTTGTGTTAGGGTCTTATCGGGGAGGGGTTTGGGGTGGCTGTGTTGTGTTAGGATCTTATCGGGGAGGGGTTTGGGGTGGCTGTGTTGTGTTAGGATCTTATCGGGGAGGGGCTTGGGGCGGCTGGGCTGTGCTAGGGTCTCATCAGATGAGCTTTATTTGTGCTTGAAAGTCTTGCCCAAAGTTACTTTTTATGAGCCTTTTATTTATTAGCGCTGTTACAATAGTCAGACTAATTTATTTTGCGAACGGTTAGAGGACACATAAAATGCCTTGGAAATTACGTGCCATTTACGCATTTTCATGACAATGCGACTATGAAAAATCGGCTAGTGGAGTGTGGGGTGGGGAGGGGGGCTAAGGAAAATTGCAAAGATTTATGGCGGATAACTGATAAAATAAATTAATTGGCCAGAAGGAACAGCTGTTTGTTGTTATACTTCAGGAGAGCACTTAAAATAGTTTTTTTCCCGGAAAGGCCTGATTGCACGGATATCTCACTCAAAACAGATATAATCAGATATTGTATAATTCTAAAAAAGATTGCGCCCAGCCTATTGCAGCGTTGCAGGTAGAACAAATAAATCACACAATAGACCGAATTGAAGATTGCAGGGCCCGTTATCAGCAATCGAGGGGGCGCTGGGCGGCCCGGGGGCCATTATTGCGGTGGCGAGATAACGCACCCACCAGCTCAGCCTCTCAGCCCCCACCCACACACGGCACACAACGAAGTCATCAGCAAAATTACCAGCAGGGCAGGCTGGGGCTGGGGCAGGCCTGAATTTTATATATATGCACATATATATATATATATATGTATATACGGGTTCTAATATAATTAGCGTAATTATTACGCGGGCAATTAGGCCTCGGTTGCGATAGATATACATTTTATACACCCAATTTATACGCAAGTCAATGGCCGGGCAGGCATCATTAAAGTTAATTGCCGGGAAGGCCTTGCTCCATCCCCCAGCCTCCCTCCGCCGCGAGCTCCATCAAAACATGTCACGTAGCTGAGAGGGGAGTTTTCTCGGAATTCACTTATATGCGGAGCTTTATCTGACTCCCGCGTCCAGCCTAACTCCATCATCCATTTGCTCAGGGCCCACCCAACAGTTGCCTTCTCTCACCCCTTTTATGCTGCTGCTCCACTCTGACTTTGGGATTGAAATTCGATTTGAGGATCTGAGTGCGTGCGGCCTGAGAATAAAACTGTACGCAAAACTGGGATTCGAATTGAATTCGCCTGCTTCACTAGTTAACTACGATACATATCGGTAGACGGTAGTCAAACTAGGCTTTTCTCTCTCCTATTTGTCTTTCTCTTATTAGACCTTGTGCCTTCCGTTTGTGCACTTACTTTCTCAGCCTCCCTCTCCCTCCATCTCTTGCTCTCAACTCCTCACCCTCTCTCGAGCAGGCCGCCAACTCACTTGAGATAGTCATTCCTGCACAGGATCATGCCGCCGCGCGAGTAGCAGGAGTCGCCCAGGTCGCACAGGGCGCAGCCGCACTGGTAGCACTTCAGGCAGCGGGTGTGCCAGCAGCGGTCGACGGCCTGCAGCAGGAACTGCTCGGTGATCTGGCAGCCGCAGCCCGCGCACCAGGCCACTCCGGCTGACATCGACATCACGGCGGCCGTGTGGTGCGCTGGGTGGCCTGCGGGGGTGGAGGCGTTGGGAGTTTCGGTTGATCCTTAGTACATGATAGTACATGATAGTACATGATGTACATGATAGTACATGATAGTACATGATAACACGATAGTAGATGATAGTACATGATAGTACATGATTGGGGGCCGAGCAGCTCAGTGGTAAGCGCATACGACTCGCGTCTGGTGGGTTGTCGTGTGATCCACGGCTACATGAGGGCCCACCCCCAAGTCACAGAGAGTGTACATGAAATTCAGGGCTGTTGTACACCCTGTGTGAGCATGCGTATGAGTGCGAGCACCAGGGTGCCCGAAGCCCTCCTGCAGATGTTTACATTCGTAAAGTACAGGGCATCTGCATGCAGGCTCAAGCATAGGAGCTTTCGATTTCGCTGGGGCAAACAGTGGAAATGTGAGGAATAATAATTATCCCAGGACATCAGGATAAAGAGAATAAAAAGGCAGAGAATGACGCAGGCAAATTACGAAGCAAAAAGAGGCACAAGAAGAGAAGAAGCAGGCCATCGCGGGCGAGGGGGGGAAATATGCAGAAGCTGTAATTGAAGCAATTTTCCGGCGGCTGTCCTCCGCCTATCCAGCTGGTTGTGTTTTTAAGTTTGCCCCTGTGCGTCTCCCCTGCCTCCCACTCCCACCTGACACTCGCCCGGCCCTCGTACAAACACCCCCCCCCCCCTATTCGCTCATTTATCTGCGCGCGCCTCGTCGCCTTCCCGACTTTCGCCTGCGTAACCTGATACTAATTGCGTTAATTTGAAAGAGGCTGCAGCGCACAGTCAGGTAGCAGAGGAGACTCTCCTAGGATGGATGGCAGAAACCGAAGGTGAGGGGGGTCTGCGTAAAAAATAGAGCAGCAGCCGAGAGAGGGTCGGAGAGCGGAGGCCAGCGGGAGAGAAGTGTGGAGACGTCAAGAGGGGACTCGGGGGGGGGGCAGTTGGAAACACATTAATTACACGGACGGTCGGGCTTGCAACTGGGCGGCGAGAAAGTAATTGAAAGTAAAGAGAGAGTGGAGAAAAAATATAAGAAAAAGGGGAGAATTGGGGAGGCAAGAGGAGAGTGAGAGTCGAGAGGCAAATGAGGTTGGCAAAAGGAAGTAAGCAATAGAGGATTTGGAGGCCTTCGGTTTGGGAGAATTCTTGCAGGAAGGGAGCAGAAGAAAACTCCACTTTTCTCTCTCCTGTTTCTCCCTCTCATTTCCCTCGCGCTCATCTGTGTCGCCCCAATCCCAATCTGTAGCATTTCATGCAATTATTTCGACATCAATTAAGACACACGTCTCGGCCCGATGGCCAAGATTGGGAGGAGCAACGGAGAAGATTTGGGGAGGCGAGGAGCGCCGGGGTTGGGAGATGGGAGAAGCAGCCCTTCTGTGTCTAATTAAGTATTGACCTCCCGTCCGCTGGCCTCCCCACTCCCCTCCCACAGGCCGAGGCCTCTTTCCCAGTAGCCCTGCTTTATTAACCTCGCTCACTGGCGTCCAGCCTACCAAACCTAAGCCGCTGACTCCTACGAAATTTTTAATTAGCATCATTAGGCTCCCGGGGAGTGAGACAGGAGAAAGACAAGGCTCTGGTTTGGCTGTTGTTCGGTCCTACCCAGTCCAGTCCTCCTCCTTGACTTGCGATTTTTCTCGCATAAGCTGCTTCGTAAGTTCGAGCCTAGAAAGCGTAATCTATGCTTCGTCAACGGCCGACTTTGAGGAACTTTTAAAATTTCTCTCGCAAGCGCGCGCTGTTACGAGCTGACGGAGCTGTATAGATTGATAAGGCTTATCCAATGTACACTCGCGTGAATGCGTGTACACTGACTTAGTGTACATTGGCGCGAAGCAATTAATTAGCCCGCCGCGTACAGAATAAGCCAACCCGGCCCCCTATTAAAGGCGACAAAATTCATTTTATCACAACTGTTTGCTCAGACTCGGGGACGGCTGGCTGGCTGATGGCAGAATAAACAGGCCTAATTAATAGCTCTGCAATTGTGATGTGTCCTCCTTCACCCCCTCCCTCTATGTTTGTGGATTTGCGGGGCTTGAGGGGGGGGGGGTTCTCCAGACCATCAAGCCAACACACAACAGGCGAACCAAAGCCACCCCAGCCCAAGACCAAGTCGGGTAAACAAACTGGTCAAATCGCAATTAAATGACGACCCCAGCCACCCTCCTTCAAGACCCCACCCTGCAAATCCAGTCCAGCAAGCAGTCGTCAGTCAGCTCAGCGCTCTCAATTCATTGGTTTGGTTGGATTGGTTATTGGAAAGGGAAACGGGTCCAGCTAAGGGGGCTCCCATCGTATTCAGGACTTAGAAAATAGCTGCCCTACCTTATCCCTAAGCTCCTAATCCAATACACGCAGCTTCTTTCTGCGACTGGCCTGCTTTGCCTGCCTGCCCCCCCCCCACGAGTCCGCTTGCGTTTTTGTTTGCCTTGGTGGCGAAAAGCAGCAGCAAATTGGGCCAATAATTGCTTCAGCACCGGCTGCTGCTAGTTGTTAACTTGTTAACCGCTGCCTGCGCCTGCGCTGGCCTGAGAGTGGCAACTGTAGGAGGCAATTTTCGCTTTTCGCCATTGTTGACTGTTCTTTTCACCTTAACATCATTCATTATATAATTTTTAATTTAGTTACCTGGCAAGCCAGCTAGACTACATGGCATCCTGTGCTCTCAGCTGATTTTCTTCTTTAGGGATTTGGCCTTGTGGGAGAACCGCCGCCGCAGCCATTTGCGTAGGGCAAATTTGCCTTAAATTTCCAAGTCTACACCGGTCCGTCTTGTGCGCAAAAGTTTTAAATTGCAACCTGCAATCGATAAATTCAGCCTCCGTCTGGCCCAGTTCTGAATTAGGGCCGGCTGTGGGCTCCCGCTTCAGCTGCAGCACGCTTGTTCTTCCTTAAACATGCTGTATGCAAGCAGACAGGCCTGCTAGTCAGGGCATGGCTGTAATTGATAGAATTACCAGGTATAATCCCTATATTACCTTTTCATTTTTAATACTTTCTATACAGCCAGCCTCAAATGGAGCATTAAAACATGCACGCCGCGGGAATCCCAAAGCCGAAATCCCAGCGCTATTGCTAATCCGATAATAAACGAATTTTGTACATGCAAGTGATCGCTATACTCAGAAATTCAGAATCATCTGCAAATCCCCAGCGGCTGCTGCAGGATTGTCGGACTTTTATTAATCCCCCGATCCCCTGTGAGCCAGCTGATTGCAAACTGAGCATACAAACTGCACTGCCGCTGGGGGGCGCCTCATCCTTCCCTGCAGTATGCAGCGATGTCCGCGAACTGCAGTTTATGTTAACCAGGTGCGGCAGCAAGGGGATCAGATGGTGGCAGCGGAGGGGATAAATAAGTTTTTAATTAAGGCCCACCGGTCCAGCCTCAATCATCGGGCCAAGAGTTTATTAAATATGCAGAGGCAAATATTAACTCCCCATCGAGTTTCACCCGCTCCATATATTATTATTTCCTTTCGCTTTAAAAATAAGCTCGACTCCTCCGCAGGCGAGCCGCAGGACAAATACCAACACCCCTTGGCAATTAAGCCGCTAATGCCTTCCCTGCCCCCTCGTTCTTCGCGATGAAGAGGAAGGGCGGCCGCCGTGGGGAAGAAAGGGGAGATGAGGAGGAGAAACGGGAGGCTGAAGACCCTCTGAAGACTGGTAGGGCCGGGGGTGCAGGGGTGGGCACTTTTAATTAAGCCGCTGCAGTTCCCAAGCCATAGATCCCAAATGCCCCCCCCCCCCAATTAACCCGGGCACCTTCGCGCTCCCCCTCAGCCTTGAGAGCAAAACCCATCGAACCAACCAACAATCTCCCCCCCCCCATTAAAAGCGCAGGTGAAATTTGGGGATTTTGCATTTAGTTTACAATGGAAGGGGATGGAGCTAAATCGGAGACATTTTTATAGTTGACTGGAAGTTCCTCCTTAATTTGAATGTGCAGATTCGCCTTGATTCGCCTTTTGTCTTACTTTTGTCCAGCAGCCTAAGCATAGATAGGAGGAACTAAGTATTATAGATCTCAAATGGCACCCCGTGAATTCTCAGAGATCCCAAATGGCACCACCATGGAGGCTCAGAGATCCCAGATGGCACCCCATGATGAAGGATCAGAGATCCCAAATGACACCCCGTGAAGGATCAGAGATCCCAAATGACACCCTGTGATGAAGGATCAGAGATCCCAAATGACACCCCGTGAAGGATCAGAGATCCCAAATGACACCCTGTGAAGGATCAGAGATCCCAAATGGCACCCCATGATGAAGGATCAGAGATCCCAAATGACACCCCGTGATGAAGGATCAGAGATCCCAAATGACACCCCGTGATGAAGGATCAGAGATCCCAAATGACACCCCATGATGAAGGATCAGAGATCCCAAATGGCACCCCATGATGAAGGATCAGAGATCCCAAATGACACCCCGTGATGAAGGATCAGAGATCCCAAATGGCACCGCGGTCCCCAGGAAGACTCAGATCCCCAAGTGAAAATGCCAAAGTATTCATCGATTCGCTCATTTTAATCCATGCAGTTACAACCAAAAATGGGAGATAAATGTGATGCTGTCCCGGCGGTTCCCACAGAAGCGACTCAATTGACAATGTAATCGATTAATCACTTCGGATTTCCCGTGTCTGACTCGAACAACTCTCGGAGTTAAGACAGGCCCAGCTGAACTCAGCGCTCAATATCTCACGTATTCAATATGCAAAATGCATCAATCATGAATAAAAACGGGGAGGACAATCATATGGCGGAGATGGGGAAGCCAATAAGAGGCTGGGCAGACCCCATTGTCTCGATATTTGATTGCTACAATCGATCAAACATTGCAGGAGGGCTGCGGGTCTGCTAACTCAATAACCATCAGTGCGGGCATCACATACCGGGCTGACCGCATGATCAGATCGCGTTGAAAGTTTGTCATTTGTCAAATTTCCCTCGGCCAAATGAGATGTGGTCAATATGCTAAAGAGCCGCTCAGGGAGTGTGAGGGGCGCCAAGGTTATGGCGCCGCCACCCTGACGCCCCGCCCCCACTCTAGTACCCCCCACTTTGGCGCCCCCACCCTGGCGCCAGAGTGTAAAGGGCGCTAACACAACAGGGGCGGGGAGAGGGCGCCAACAGGGGATGAGAGAGACGCCAACAGGGGATGAGAGGGGCGCCAACAGGGGATGAGAGGGGCGCCAACAGGGGATGAGAGAGACGCCAACAGGGGATGAGAGGGGCGCCAACAGGGGATGAGAGGGGCGCCAACAGGGGATGAGAGAGACGCCAACAGGGGATGAGAGGGACGCCAACAGGGGATGAGAGAGACGCCAACAGGGGATGAGAGGGACGCCAACAGGGGATGAGGGGCGCCAACAGGGGATGAGAGGGGCGCCAACAGGGGATGAGAGAGATGCCAACAGGGGATGAGGGGCGCCAACAGGGGATGAGAGGGGCGCCAACAGGGGATGAGAGGGGCGCCAACAGGGGATGAGAGAGACGCCAACAGGGGATGAGGGGCGCCAACAGGGGATGAGAGGGGCGCCAACAGGGGATGAGAGAGACGCCAACAGGGGATGAGAGAGACGCCAACAGGGGATATGAGAGACGCCAAAAGGGGATATGAGGGACGCCAACAGGGGATATGAGGGACGCCAACAGGGGATATGAGGGACGCCAACAGGGGATGAGAGGGACGCCAACAGGGGATGAGAGGGGCGCCAACAGGGGATGAGAGGGGCGCCAACATGGGATGAGAGGGGCGCCAACAGGGGATGAGAGGGACGCCAACAGGGATGAGAGGGACGCCAACAGGGGATGAGAGAGACGCCAACAGGGGATGAGGGGCGCCAACAGGGGATATGAGGGACGCCAACAGGGATGAGAGAGACGCCAACAGGGGATATGAGGGACGCCAACAGGGGATATGAGGGACGCCAACAGGGGATGAGAGAGACGCCAACAGGGGATATGAGGGACGCCAACAGGGGATATGAGGGACGCCAACAGGGGATATGAGGGACGCCAACAGGGGATGAGAGAGACGCCAACAGGGGATATGAGGGACGCCAACAGGGGATGAGAGAGACGCCAACAGGGGATGAGAGAGACGCCAACAGGGGATATGAGAGACGCCAACAGGGGATTTGAGGGACGCCAACAGGGGATATGAGGGACGCCAACAGGGGATATGAGGGACGCCAACAGGGGATGAGAGGGACGCCAACAGGGGATGAGAGGGGCGCCAACAGGGGATGAGAGGGGCGCCAACATGGGATGAGAGGGACGCCAACAGGGATGAGAGAGACGCCAACAGGGGATGAGAGAGACGCCAACAGGGATGAGAGGGACGCCAACAGGGATGAGAGAGACGCCAACAGGGGATATGAGGGACGCCAACAGGGGATATGAGGGACGCCAACAGGGGATGAGAGAGACGCCAACAGGGGATATGAGGGACGCCAACAGGGGATATGCGGGACGCCAGAGTGCTAGGAAATATGAGGGGCGCCAGGTGAGGGCACCAGCAGGGTGCTAGCATAGGCGCACTCATTGGACACTAGCAGATTTATTGCTCCGTGAGATAAAAAGTAGATTTATGACCCCCCCCCATTCTAGTCAGAAGTGATCCGCCCAGCAGTGGACTGGGCACAGGCACAGCATAGTGCATAGTAAAGAAAGATTATGCATAATTTGCATTTGCAATAGTCAAAATGATTCATACTATTGATACCACCAGATTACAAGTCATGCCTCACTGGTTCACCCACCTCAGCTAGCCACAATTATTCATGAAAGCAAAACTATAAATATATACCTGCTTTACTGCCACAAGGTTCTGTTTTATATAAATTTTGCAAATTAAGTTGGTATATACAAAACATAAGTATATTATTTACTGAATTTATTGCCATAGTTATGGCCAATGAAGGTCTGGGGCCCTGGACAGAACATAATGCAATATGCATGGCATTAAAACAAGCAAATTGCCTTGTGAAGCATAAATTCTATTGTTATTTAGCACACATCTCATTTGAATTTTGCTGACAAAATCTATGAATCAGACCTGGCCAAGGGGGTCAGGCACTGGGTGAACAGAAGGGGGGTCAGGCACTGGGCGAACAGAAGGGGGTCAGACACTGGGTGAACAGAAGGGGGGTCAGGCACTGGATGAACAGAAGGGGGGTCAGGCACTGGATGAACAGAAGGGGGGTCAGGCACTAGGTGAACAGAAGGGGGTCAGACACTGGGGGTCAGAAGGGGGTCAGACACTGGGTGAACAGAAGGGGTTCAGACACTGTGTGAATTGGAAAGGGGGGTCAGAACTATGGGTGAACTGGAAGGGGTCAGAACCTGTGAATTGGTAAGGGGGGTCAGACACTATGGATGAACTGGAAGGGGGTCAGAACTATGGGTGAACTGGAAAGGGGTCAAACATTGTGGGTGAACAGTGAACTGGAAGGGGGTCAGACATTGTGGGTGAACAGTGAACTGGAAGGGGGTCAGACATGGTGAACTTACTGAACTATTATTGAAAGAAGTTCAGACACTGTGGGTGAGCAGAAGGGCATGAGTACAAGCACTTCAGTATGACTATGACTATGAGTAAACGAGAAAAGTTGTTGGACAAAAACGGTAGATTCCCAGCTTCTCTACTCTAGCTGAGATTTTCAGATTCAATATAAACTGTAAATAGTTCAGCATAAAACTTACGCCCATTCGCAGGTCCGGGATCCGTCATGCCGCCACCACCGGCTCCGTTGAGGCCACCGCCGAATTCGTCCAGCTCTGTGGCGGCAGCAGTGCCATTCTCGGGCTGCATAGCGGGAGCTGCTGTGTCCGCCAGTCGGTAGTGCGCGTGAGACAGCATTTTTAATTAAAATTTTATAATTAGATAAATCGCAGGAACCAGACGGATTAAATTGGTCTCGCTAAATTGGGTCTGGCTGGCTTGTGTAATTCTCAGCTAATCTATATCAAGCGATCAAACCCGGAGGGGGGCTCTTCAGCCAATTCCGATAAACAAAACAGAACTGATAAGTCTTAGCTCGCTGTCTTCTCTAGTCGCTGGTCCGGTGTCCCCGACAAGCCCTTTATATTCTCCTGGAGCGTTGGTGTGTGCAACGCGGGCAGTGTATACACGCGGAGTGCATAAATAAAAATTGTCCAGCCAGCGCGCACGCCTCTCTCGATAAGCGAGCGTGCAGCCACCCTCCCCCATTCCCGGGCTGAGCCCCCACCCCACCGACAGCCAACCCCGACTCCCCAACCAATTTTCTTTACTGTCATGAGTGATTCACTCAAATTGGGCAAGGGGCAGCGAGCCAACCCCAGGCCGCCGCTGAATCTGCATGTACATTGGAAGGGGGCCGGGGCAAGAGAGAGAATGTTTTCCAGGCGGTAATGTTGTGGCCTGAACTGAATGGGGAATCCCCTGCTATTGCGTTTGGCTAACTTTAATGAGCAGTTGATAATCTTCAATGCGAGCTGACATTCTTGTTGCCTACTTAGCTAAGTAGAACGAGTGTGCATATGATAAATATTTGCGTCTTAATTATTGAAGTCCTATTTTTTCAGAATATCTACTTTAAAAAAAGTATGACATATTTGACTGAATTAACTCCGATTAATCTACCATCGAGACTGCATCTGGTAGCAAGAAAATTCATAAATCCCAGTGGTAGCTCAAACAAAGGCTCTGCTTAGGACGCTGATGCAATGCAGGGGACGTGGAAATAGGCAGCAATGCCAGTCTCAGTCTGCAAACAATACTTGGATTGTGAGAATCGACATAAACTATCAGCGGGCGGGCGTGAGCACGTAATCCAGCACAGTAGAACTCGCGTTGGCAACACTGCTTGCAGTGCCAGCTGCCCAGGTCCCAGCGTGTGGGCCTGCAGCACAATAACAATGATGAGGCTGCGTTGTCTGCTGGAAGCTGTTCCACCTGACTGGAGCTCCATGGATTGCCAGGCAGTCAGGTGTGAAGCCCCGCCAGCCTCCTGCAGGTGAAGAACACATGCCGACGGGAGACTGCAGCAAAGTCTCGCATGAGAAGTCTCCAAGCGGTCGGGGTGGGGGGATTTTCAAACTCAACTCAAAGCGCCTGTACAGACACAGACGGACCTCATGCGTGTTGCGGCGCCCTGCAAATTTCTGCATCCTCTCCAAGCACAATGGGAATTGCTGAGTGCATTCTCAATGCGGCTTGCTTAACTTTTTTAAAGAAAACATTTCAGCGAGAGCTTCGATGAGAGAATTGAGAGGGGGGGGGGGTCAATGCCTGGGTGGACTCGAATGCAAAAAGCAGCCCGAACTCGTTGAGCAAGTTTTTTAATCTGTAGGATATGGGAGCGCTTCCTATAGGATAGGCTCATAAATTTATGGAATCTTGTACTGCCAATGGATAGATCGTACAGTCCCGTATGCAAAGTGGGCAAACAAATAACGGCTTAGTCCTTTTTATATTTTGTAACAAAAAATTCAACAAAAAGAATTTGTGAGCAAGCAAAAAAATTGTTTTATTTGAATGCTCGCTGCATGAGTAGCGGGACGAACTAACTGATACAATAAACTGCCGATTGAGTCCTTTGATCTTGAGTCGCAGCCAAGCTGATCGGATCCGCTGAATATAGCGATAGTATCTAGTTTTTCAAATATCCAGTTTTCTGTACCGGCTCAGTTGCTTTTCGTCAATTGTTTCCAGTTGAAGGCAAGCAATTTTATTTGCTGAATGCTGCTGTGTGCAAGACTAATATAGTAGAGGAGAAGAAAAGAGAGGAGAGGAGGAGAATAGAGTAGAGTAGAGTATAGAGTAGAGTAGAGTAGAGTAGAGTAGAGTAGAGTAGAGTAGAGTAGAGTAGAGTAGAGTAGAGTAGAGTAGAGTAGAGTAGAATAGAGTAGAGTAGAGTAGAGTAGAGTAGAGTAGAGTAGAGGAGAGGAGAGTAGAGGAGAGGAGAGGAGAGTAGAGTAGTGTAGATGAGAGTAGAGTAGAGTAGAGGAGAGGAGAGTAGAGGAGAGGAGAGTTGAGTGAGTCGATTCTCTTTCATACAATATACCAGAACACCTCCAAACTTTTATTCTCGAACTAAAAAATGTTACCATCCAATATACTAAAAATGAAAATCTTGCTTGCTTGTAATCGATTAGAGAAAAAATGGCTTAACCGATTTTCATGAGACTTGCACTGTTCGATCAGAAATTTTCCCGTGACTGTACATGCATTGTGGCTAAGAAATTTCTCGATGCTAAAGGCATTAAATATTCGAAAAACATGCTTTTTCGCAAAGGTCAAGCAAACTTTTCGACTTGAAATGCATTGTAAGAATGCTAGAGAAAAAACTGACTGGTTGAATTCTGATTCTGAAATAGATTGCATCATAACTGAATTGTAACTCCGACTTGAATTGCGTCACAGTATTGAAAATGCAGTGTGGAAGCGTAGCACCAGACTTGATTTAGATTGCGTAACCATATCCTCAACTTTAATTGAGACTGATACTGACTTGCCTGGGAAATTGATTATGTCATAACTGATTCGTGAGTGAGTGTTGAATTATATAAGTGCTACAATTTAATTTATAAATTCGATAATAGCTAGCCTAGAAGTGAACAGACTGGACTGCAAATGCAGCGACCTGGGTTCGAATCTAAGTAGTGAAAAGTTTTTTATTAAAACCTTTTATTAAAGGACAAATAAAGGACAAAAGGCGTCAGGTAAAAAAGCATAGAAGCGTCATGTAAAAAATCATAGAAGCGTCATGTAAACAATCATAGAAGCGTCATGTAAACAATCATGAAAGCGTCATGAAAAAATCATAGAAGCGTCATGTAAAAAATCAAAGAAGCGTCATGTAAAAAATCATGAAAGCGTCATGAAAAAATCATAGAAGCGTCATGAAAAAATCATGGAAGCGTCATGTAAAAAATCATAGAAGCGCCATGTAAAAAATCATAGAAGCGTCATGTAAAAAATCATAGAAGCGTCATGTAAAAATCAAAGAAGCGTCATGTAAAAAATCATAGAAGCGTCATGTAAACAATCATAGAAGCGTCATGTAAACAATCATGAAAGCGTCATATAAACAATCATAGAAGCGTCATGAAAAAATCATGAAAGCGTCATGAAAAAATCATAGAAGCGTCATGTAAAAAATCAAAGAAGCGTCATATAAAAAATCATAGAAGCGTCATGTAAAAAATCATAGAAGCGTCATGTAAACAATCTTGAAAGCGTCATGTAAAAAATCATAGAAGCGCCATGTAAAAAATCATAGAAGCGTCATGTAAAAAAGCATAGAAGCGTCATGTAAAAAATCATAGAAGCGTCATGTAAAAAATTCATAGAAGCGTCATGTAAACAATCATGAAAGCGTCATAAAGAAATCATAGAAGCGTCATGCAAAATTATAGAAGCGTCATGTAAAAAATCATAGAAGCGTCATGTAAAATATCATAGAAGCGTAATGTAAAAAATCATGAAAGCGTCATGAAAAAATCATAGAAGCGTCATGTAAAATATCATAGAAGCGTCATGTAAAAAATCATAGAAGCGTCATGTAAAAAATCATAGAAGCGTCATGTAAACAATCATAGAAGCGTCATGTAAAAATCATAGAAGCGCCATGTAAAAAATCATAGAAGCGTCACGTAAGCAATCATAGAAGCGTCATATAAAAAATCATAGAAGCTTCATGTAAAAAATCATAGAAGCGTCATGTAAAAAAATCATACTGACATCAAAAATCAAGTGACAAAAAAAATGTCAGACATGAAAGAAGTGTCATGTAAAAATTAAATGAAGCTATTGTGCTGTGCTGGGGAGACTTACTGTGCTAGATGTCAAGGCTTACGGAGAAAAACTGAGATTACAGGGGGGGGGTTTCTGAGATGTCAAAGCAAAAGTCAGAAGCTACTTCAAAGTACATGTACTTTACTCAATTTTTTTATTACATTCTTTGTTGGCTCGCCACGGGGGGGCGCTGATAGAAGAAGAGTCATGTAAAAAAGAAAAGAAGCACTATGTATACATAAAAGAAGAGTCATGTCGAAGTTAAAAGATTCATTTGGGAATTGCTACGATGTCAAGGCTTGGAGGGAATCGCTATAGCTCTGTGATTCTTGAAGAAAGAATCACTAAATTTTCAAGGCTTAGGGGAGAAGAATTGCTGAGATTTCAAGGCTTTAGGTTGGGTTAAAGTTAGGTTTAGGTCAGGTGTGGGTTGAGGGTTATATTTTATCGGGTTTCAAGGTTAACAGGGGATTTTTCAGATATCAAGGTTTATGGGGGGCATTGCTGACATGTCAAGGCTCATGGGGGAATAAATGAGATTTCAAGGCTAAAGTCAGAAGCTACATGTAGTCCATTGAAAACTTTTTTTCTTTATTTGTTGGCTCCTCACGGGAGGGATCGCTGATAGAAAAAGCGTAATGTAAAAAATAAAAGAAGCTTCATGTCGAAGTTAAGAGATTCATTTGGGAATCCCTACGATGTTGAGGCTTGCAAGGAATCGCTTTAATGCTGTAGTAGTGCTATAATGACTGTTAAAGAGAATTACTGAAATGTCAATGCTTTAGGGTTAGGGTTAGGGTTAGGGTTAGGGTTAGGGTTAGGGCTAGGGTTAGGCTAGGGCTAGGGTTAGAAGGTTGACAGATTTTTTAAGATTGCAAGGCTTATGGGGCATTGCTGAGATGTCAAGGGGGTTGATATGCTAAGGCTTGTGGGGGGATTTTCTGACATGTCAAGGCTTACAAGGTATAATGCAAAGAGACGCTTACATGTAGTTTATTAAAAAAAACTTGTACTGCATTTTTTTGGCTCCCCAACGGGGGGCGCTGATTGCTAGTCCAATATACTAAAAATGGTCTGTCGGTATGTGTGTGTGTGTATGTGTGTGTGTGTGATCGATTTTAGCAAAAACGGCTCAACCGATTTTCTTCGAACTTGCACTGTTCGATCAGAAATTTTCCCGTGACAGTACATGCATCGTGGCTAAGAAATTGCTTGATGCTAAAGGGATTAAATATTCGAAAAACATGCTTTTTTGCAAAGGTCAAGCAGCTCTTTCGACTTGAAATGCATCGTAAGAATGCTAGCAGAAAAACTGACTGGTTGAATTCTGATTCTGAAATAGATTGCATCACAATACACTTTATTTATCGTCTGTGTACTGGCTGAATTTGACACTCAATTGAATTGCGTCACAGCTTTGAGTGTGAAAGCATAGCGCAGTACTGAATTTATATTACGTAACCATATTGTAAACTTTCATAGACACTGGTACTGACTTGCCTAAGAAATTGATTATGTCATAACTGCTTCGTGAGACTTTTTACTCTACCTGACTTGGTGTGAGTGTTGAATTATATAAGTGGTACAACATCACTGATAACTTCGATGAGAGCTAGCCTAGAGCTGAACAGACCAGACTGCTAATGCAGCGACCTAGGTTCGAATCTAAGTAGTTTAAAAGTAGTAGTGTAAAATTTTTTATTAAAAGGTTTTATTAAAGGACTAAATAAAAACACTTAGATTACTGCACTCGATAAGCCAAGGATTATTGCTATTAATAAACCAAGGACTACTGCACTCGATAAACCAAGGACTATTGCTCTTGGCAAACCAAAGATTACTGCACTTGATTAATCAAGGATTATTGCTATTAATAAACCAAGGATTACGGCACTTGGAAAACCAAGGATTAATGCACTCGATAAACCAAGGACTATTGCTCTTGGCAAACCAAGGATTACTGCACTCAAGAAGCCAAGAATTATTGCACTTGGAAAACCAAGGATTAATGCACTCGATAAACCAAGGACTATTGCTCTTGGCAAACCAAGGATTACTGCACTCAAGAAGCCAAGGATTATTGCTATTAATAAACCAAGGATTACTGCACTTGGAAAACCAAGGATTACTGCACTCGATAAACCAAGGACTATTGCTCTTGGCAAACCAAGGATTACTGCACTCAAGAAGCCAAGGATTATTGCACTTGGAAAACCAAGGATTACTGCACTCGATAAACCAAGGACTATTGCACTTGATAGGCCAAAGATTACTGCGCTTGATAAACCAAGGATTATTGCACTTGATAAACCAAGGATTATTGCACTTGATAAGCCAAGGATTACTGCGCTTGATAAACCAAGGATTATTGCACTTGATAAACAAAGGATTATTGCACTTGATAAACAAAGGATTATTGCACTTGATAAACAAAGGATTATTGCACTTGATAAACCAAGGATTATTGCACTTGATAAGCCAAGGATTATTGCACTTGATAAGCCAAGGATTATTGCACTTGATAAGCCATGGATTATTGCACTTGATAGTAAAGAATGTTGCACTTGATAAGCCAAGGATTAATGCACTGGATTATTCAAGGATTATTGATATTAATAAACCAAGGACTACTGCACTCGATAAACCAAGGATTATTGCTCTTAATAAACCAAGGATTATTGCAGTTGATAAGCCAAGGATTATTGCATCTGATAAACCAAGGATTATTGCAGTTGATAAGCCAAGGATTATTGCATCTGATAAACCAAGGATTATTGCACTTGATAAACCAAGGATTATTGCACTTGATAAACCAAGGATTATTGCACTTGATAAACCAAGGATTATTGCTCTTGGCAAACCAAGGATTACTGCACTCGATAAGCCAAGGATTATTGCTCTTAATAAACCAAGGATTACTGCACTTGGAAAACTAAGGATTACTGCACTCGATAAACTAAGGATTATTGCTCTTGGCAAACCAAGGATTATTGCACTTGATAGGCCAAGGATTACTGCACTTGATAAACCAAGGATTATTGCACTTGATAAACCAAGGATTATTGCACTTGATAAGCCAAGGATTATTGCACTTGATAGGCCAAGGATTACTGCGCTTGATAAACCAAGGACTATTGCACTTGATAAACCAAGGATTATTGCAGTTGATAAGCCAAGGATTATTGCACTTGATAAACCAAGGATTATTGCACTTGATAAACCAAGGATTATTGCACTTGATAAACCAAGGATTATTGCACTTGATAGGCCAAGGATTACTGCACTTGATAAACCAAGGATTATTGCACTTGATAGGCCAAAGATTACTGCGCTTGATAAACCAAGGATTATTGCAGTTGATAAGCCAAGGATTATTGCACTTGATAAACCAAGGATTATTTCACTTGATAAACCAAGGATTATTGCACTTGATAAACCAAGGATTATTGCACTTAATAAACCAAGGATTATTGCACTTGATAAACCAAGGATTATTGCACTTGATAAACAAAGGATTATTGCACTTGATAAACCAAGGATTATTGCACTTGATAAGCCAAAGATTACTGCACTTGATAAACCAAGGATTATTGCACTTGATAAACCAAGGATTATTGCACTTGATTAATCAAGGATTATTGCTATTAATAAACCAAGGATTATTGCACTAGCTGAGAAGCTGATTACTGCGCTGTCTAAAAAAGAGATTATTTCGCTCGCTGAGACGTGGATTGTTGCACAACCTGAGAAAGCGATTATTGCATTAGCGGAAGTAACATTTGCACTAGCTACTTGCTGTCTCGTGGATGCTTGCTCTCGAGGGGGATACTTGCTATTTGGGAGAGGGGGTACTGGCTACATGCATGGGATTCTTTCTATCCAGGGATGCTTGCTATTCAGGGATTCTTGCTATCTGCAGGATGCTTGCTATTTAGGGATTCTTGCTATCTGCAGGATGCTTGCTATCTAGGTGGATGCTTCTATAATATCTGGGGGGTGCTTGCTATCTGCAGGATGCTTCTATAATATCTGGGGGTGCTTGATATCTGCAGAATGCTTGCTATCTGAGTGGATGCTTGCTATCTGGGTGGATGCTTCTATAATATCTGGGGGGTGCTTGCTAATCTGCAGATGCTTGCTATCTGTGGTGATTCTTGCTATGAGCATTAGAGGATGCTTGCTATCTGCGATTGTTCACTTTTGGAGGGGGTTGCTTGCTGTCTTGGGAATATTTTCTATTTAGTGAAACGATATTTTGTTGACTGTTTGTTAATTTTAGAGAAAAAGTGATTTTTTAATTTTGCAAACATCTTAGTCCGTGACAATTTTACACGAATAAGGTGATTTTTAAAATGTGAAGAAGGAATTAGTGTTTAAGAAAATGTGTTTTTTTATTGTTTTCCATGAACTATTTTTGCTCCTTTCTTATTGGGCGCCCCGAAGGGGGGCCGCACTAGATTGCTAGTTATTCTCTTGAAAGGTCCAAATTAAACGAAGTAATAAAGTTCGCTGTGCTCTACAGTCCAAAAGACCAGTTGCTAAGATTTCGATTGCAGTCAGCACTGCACCGGTGTGCTGCTCCCAGCCTCGGTGGCGGCTGCTCGCTCCTCGCCGCTTGTCGCAGCAGACTGATTCATCAGCGACGTCTCCATCTCGCGTCGGAGCTCCTGATCCTCCACGATCTTCTGCTCGGCAGAAACTACGCGCCTCTTCCGGCCCAGCAAGTTGTTGTTCTCGTCGTCCTGCAACAAGCAGAGGTGATTCTGGGGATTAGCTAATCCAGGTAATCTCTCTAGCAACTCCCCAGCAAAGCCTGAGCAGCACGTGCCGTCAATCACTGCCGGCCGGAGATCGGCTTTCAATTACTGAAATCTGCCACCCAGCGCACTCCGCGATGAGAAATTCGATATCGCAGTAACCTTCGGGTGGGTCTGTTTAAAATGTTTCACTCATCCCAACTGCTCTACTTGCAGCAGCATAGTCAGATTTTAAGCAGTCACGCGCAAGTAATTTGCTATCGCTGATAAGCTCCCTGTCAATTGTCAGCGTAGACTTTGATTAATTTTTGCGGTATAATTTTGTTACGTGGTTCTATATATTATTTGAACTTTGCACCTGGCACGGAGTGTCTCTAAATTCAGTCAACTTGGGTGTACCTGGGCCCACAGGTGTTCAAAGGGCAAGGGTGTGCTTGCCGGTACAGTGGCGATTTTCACGCGACCACGTCAGTTCGGGTTTCCAATGCCTGTTGAAAAGGGTGTGCAGCGTGTGCTCAAGATGTCATCAGAGTCTCACCTCGCTTTTCCAGCGCACTACCAGAGCACGACGGCCGTCTTGCAGCAGCTGAGAGTAGCTCTCCTGGTGTGCCTGGCACTCCTGCCGAGTGAAGGTCTGCTCCACTACCAGCAGAATCCGGGCCCACTGTTGTTGGATAGATGGGACAGCGTTGAGATTGCAATATACGTATTTGTTTCGATTGGAATGTTCAAGGTACAAGGTTAGACGCAGGTGGAATCCTTTCATTTCCGGGTGTAACTTGTTTAGTTACCCCCCACTGGTGCATAGACCTTTTAGTAACAGGTGTAAACCATTTAGTAACAGGTGTAAATCATTTATTCACAGGTGTAAACCGCTTAGTCACCGGTGTTAAACCCGCTTAGTCACCGGTGTTAAACCCGCTTAGTCACCGGTGTTAAACCCGCTTAGTCACCGGTGTTAAACCCACTTAGTCACCGGTGTTAAACCCGCTTAGTCACCGGTGTTAAACCCGCTTAGTCACCGGTGTGTAACCCGCTTAGTCACCGGTGTGTAACCCGCTTAGTCACCGGTGTGTAACCCATTTGGCAAACACAATTTGCTGCACATAAGCTGAATGCGCCCATTTTTTATAAGTCCCGTAAGATGTTGACGAACCAAAATTATGCTTTAGAGCTACCTGCTTAGAAATTTATTTATGAATTTTTTTGCCACTAAAAACCGGACAGCAACAACAACCAACAATCCTTATTAGTAAGTCCATCAATATCAAATCAAAAATATCAGATAATCCTAGCATGCAAAACTAAATAAATTGTCAGCAACCGACATTAAAGCAGAAGTTGTGCAAAAACTAATTGTAGTCAATAATTTTGAGACTAAAAGACTCCGCCGTCCAAGACCGACTTGATCAGGACGGAAGATGATGCTCAGGTTAGCGGCTGGTCTCCCGCTAAACTCAGTCTCGAGCACTTCGATTGATCTTGTCATAGACGCGAGGAAAAGCGTCCTTGGTTCGAGCCAGCTTGTCGCGCAGCCGGTCGTATAGCCGATGGTCGAACATAGCCTCGAACTCGGACTCGGTCATGAAGGTGTCGGCGTAGAGCATCTGGAAGCCGCGAACCTCGCGCACGTAGGCCTCCAGCCTACGCGTTGTGGCCTCAGCCTTGTACTCCGGGTTCTTGGGCGCACCGTAGGCCCCGATGTCAACGTACATCTGGGAGCGGTCGTCGCGGGGTCGCAGCATGCCGGGATTATCGGGCAAGTAGAAGGGACACAGCCACAGTGGGTACATGTTGATCTCGCGGTGGAACACCTTGATGGCACCAGCCAAGTCGGTGATCGGCACCAGCATGTCCTGGATGATCTGATGAGTTTCGTACATCTTCTTTACCGTCTCGCCTTGGGTGAGCTTCATCAGGGACACCTTGGGCGGCACGGCCCAGCCAAGCAGGTAGCGGAAAATCGGGTGGTTTCCAAACGGTACAATGTCCTGCATCTGCCAGAAGATGCTGCGCGAATGCCTGTGATAGTAGTGCCTTGTGGGGATGAACTCAACTCCGCCACCGGTCTTGAGGAACCGCTCGACGTGCTTGAAGAACCAGGGCTTCCAGTAGTCCCCGATGCGGTTGATGCGATCCGGGTCAGCCTGGTTGGTGGACTTGCCCACCATGACTACGCCGGACTCCGCTGAGTATACCAGGCCCTCGACGAAGTCATTCTCTTCGCGCTTGGCCGACTCATCAGCAAAGGTCTTGGAGAGCTCCTCTAGCGAATGGCAGGGGATGTAGGTGAGCCGGACGAAAGAGTGCGCCGGAATCAGGCGGATAGTGGCGGACACGAGGAAGCCGAGAGTGCCGTAGGACCAGGGTACAGCGTAGAACAAATCGGAGTTCTCCGTTGCGCTGCAGGTGACCACACTGCCGTCGGCCAGTACTAGTTCGTAGCTCTCACAGATGTGCTGGAAGAGGCCGTGTGCGTGCGACGAAGTCTCCACGCCGGTGCCCATGACTAAGCCACCGACGGTGAGGTCGTCCAGCTCTGGCACGATGGGAATTGTCCAGCCAAGGGGCAGCAGCGTGGCCGTCAGCTGGCCCATGGACACCATCGGCTCGCAGCGGACTGTCCTGGAGTTCGGATTCACCTCCAAGATGTCAATAAGGTTGACGTTGACATTGTAGTGTGTC
>NIVC01000326.1:417500-420000 GCA_002269645.1 Macrostomum lignano
CTCCCAACTTGTAGAGGAATTCTCTCAGACATGCCTTTATCCGTCAGTAGGAGTTCCTTTAAAAAAATAATTCCCTTAGTCCTTGCACAGAGTTCCCTTTGCCCCAACACAGAATTCCCCTTGCCCCAACACAGAATCCCCCTTGCCCCAACACAGAATTCCCCTTGCCCCAACACAGAATTCCCCTTGCCTCAACACAGAATCCCCCTTGCCCCAACACAGAATTCCCTTGCCTCAACACAGAATTCCCCTTGCCCCAACACAGAATTCCCCTTGCCCCAACACAGAATTCCCCTTGCCCCAACACAGAATTCCCCTTGCCTCAACACAGAATTCCCCTTGCCTCAACACAGAATCCCCCTTGCCCCAACACAGAATTCCCCTTGCCCCAGCACAGAATTCCCCTTGCCCCAACACAGAATTCCTCTTGCCTCAACAGAATTCCCCTTGCCCCAAAACAGAATTCCTCTTGCCTCAACAGAATTCCCTTGCCTCAAAACAGAATTCCCCTTGCCCCAACACAGAATTCCCCTTGCCTCAACACAGAATTCCCCTTGCCCCAACACAGAACTTCCCTTGCAGAAGCAGAGAATTCCAGGATTAATTCCCTGATCGCAGAATTCTACCAGCCTGGAAACTCCGCAGAGAATTCCCAGCCGCTCACCCCTCATAGTTGGTGTCCACCTTCAGGTCCAGGTACTCGTCATCCAGGTAGCTGATTCTCTGGTCCTTCTGATCCTCGCAGCCGAAGAAGGTGCCAAAGCAGCGCTGGTGAATGTTGGCCCCGTGATCCAGCAGGAACTTCACCATCACCGGGTCCTCGTTGGAGATGGCGATGTGCAGCACAGCCTCGCCGTAGTACACGTCCAGCAGGTAGATGTCGTTGACCACCTTGGGATAAAACTCGATGATCCTCCTGGCTACATCCATGTGAATCGGCGTGGCATTCAGGAAGCACAGGTGCAGGCAGGTCTCGCCCACCGCGCCCCGCTGCTCCAGGTCCCAGCAGACGTCCCTGTAGCCGTTGTCAACCTCCGGGTTGGTGCCGCCGCCGCCGCCACCGCCGCTGACGCAAGTTCCCGTGGCGTCGGTATCGGCGTGGACAATGTCCAGCATGGGGTAGACATTGTTGCCAGTTGGGGTCGACCTCCTTCCGTGCCGGCCGGCCGGGGACTTCGCCAGTGGCGGATTGCCGTCCCGAGTTCGATACTTGACCAGCTCGGACACGTGCACTTTCTTGCCCTCGCCGTTGTTATAAAGGAACAGCCCCATCTCGTGCTTGATGCGCTCGTCCAGGAGGCGGTAGTCCTCGGCCGTCTGGCACTTCTTGGCCGCTTCGATCAGCTCGCCTGGGGAGGGGCAGATTTTAGAGCAGATTTAGACGCGGATTATAAGGGCGGATCTTAGGGGCGGATTTTTAGGGGCAGATACTAGGAGTGGGATTTTAGGGGTGGATATGAGAGGCAGATTTTAGGGGCGGATTTTAGGGTGGATTTTTAAGGGCGGATCTTAGGGGGGGTTTAGAGTAGGATTTCGGAGCGGATTATACGGGCGGGTTTTAGAGGCGGAGTTTAGAAGCGGATTTAGAGGCGGATTTAGGGGGCGGAGTTTTGGAGCGGATTAAAGGCGGATCTTAGGTAGCTATTTCTGGGGAGGAATTAAGAGCGGATTGTAGGGACGGATTATAGAGGCGGATTTGAGAAGCAGTTTTTAGGGGCGGATTTTGGGGCGGATTTTTTTGGGGGTTTGTAGCGAATCCACAGCTTTGAGAACACGCTGATGTTTGTTTAAACTCATCTAGGTGTGCAGCAGGCGTGAGCACTTTGCTCTATTTTATGAGCTGATTTAAGCTAGGATTATCGCAGTCAGGATTCAGCCAGACGAATCTGTGGATCCAGCTGAGGTTTGAGTAAGATTTCCACGCCAGTTCTGAGCAAGCAGATCCCAGCAGCTCCAGATAAATGCTGATAGCTCAACAGAAACTGCCTTTATTGACATTCACCTCGCGCGCTGCCCCATCGCACGGCCCTCGCCCAAGGTCAACAAAATCCTGTTGACTCAGCCCCGCACCTCTGTCGGATGGTTTTGTTAATCCGCAGCGGCCAGCGAATGATTCTCAAGACAGAAAAATGTCTGAGCACAACAAGAGGCTTTTCTCTTCTAGAAGCAGCAGTTCTGCGACTCTCATTAGCGAAACAGTTGAGGAGGGGCAAAAATGGGAGAAGTGCAGAAAAACCGGCCGCCTCTTCCATTCATTCAGAATCCGCGGGGAACAATGGGCGGCCGAGGGGTCTCCGGAAGAGGCAGAGGCCAAAGTCTGCAAGACAAAAAACTGCTGGAAAAGAAGAGAGAAGGGAGAGAGAGAGGCAGGAAGAACTTTGAGAAAGAAAGCTGTGGCGCTTGTGGATCAATATTTAGTTGCTATGGAAACCGGGCCCTGCACTGGCTTCGGCAGTTGGGATTTGGGAGGCTTTACTGGGAAAAGTGGGACTCAATACTG